>JACEGR010005145.1:0-77036 GCA_014170235.1 Listronotus bonariensis
AACCGAAATCGTAATGCTCACACCCTCACGTCCCTGACAAAAGCTATCACCGGTCTTGCTTATGTCTAAACCCCTTCTCATAAAGAAATTCTGGTCTAGACAATCAGCTGTTTGATAAAAATCAATACCATGGATAAGGATAATTAAAGATGAATTATAATTAGAAGTGTTTTGAATACCAATTAATTACAGCATAAAATCAGGTATTATAAATCTATTGTTTACATTAAAATAAGGTTATAAAAGAAAAATGTTAATTCACATAGTACATGAATTTTTTAGCATTGTGAAAGAAAATTACCAAGTCCTTAGCACCACTTTATGATGTGATTTGGTGAAAAAGCATTCATTAAGTTGATGAGAGCATCCAGCAACACTGCACTATTTTGAACATAAAGATAATATGCTACAATATGGTACGGAGTGATATGAAAAATAGGTATACTTCAAGAAGTCGAAGATATCGTATGATCATTGTCAAGGATTATTGTCAAGGTCCTTACAATTTTGAAGATATACAATTAAATTTATGTACAAGAACTTACATACTAATAATAAACAAAGGCATTCTGTATTGTCTAAAAGTTGTGAATAAAAACTATGTACACATACATACTGTATCCTTTTATCTGCATAAATAGACATGTAGAGCATTTTATTAATGTAAAAGGCATGTAATTTTAAAATGCTATAGGCTTCCAAAAATACTAATAAAATAAATATAAATATAAATTTTGTAAATTTATGACCGAAGGGAATTGAACCAAAAAATGCCAACTCTTTATCAAGATAACCTTGCCAAATGATTGTAAACATTACAACAGACGTGAAGGAAAAGAAGACTCTGATGAATGCCGAAGAACACACATTATATGCTCTCAAGAATGTTACCCCAAAAACTTGATAAAAGAATAACGAGAAAATCTAGATTTAAGTGATATGGCTGAACTTAAGACCTAAAATTTAAATAGCCCACAATATCTCAAAATAGCAGCAGATTCTCCAAGATCTAGTATGGGCAAAAGATTTAACAGAACTATTAATACTTTCCTTAACATTAAAGGAAATGACAAAGTGTAGATATACAGCCATTAACAAAACAACTGAAAGAGCAGCTGCTAAAGTCATTTTTGGAGAGGCAATTATGCCTTCAAGTTGACCTACTTACTGAACGACTTTTCCCTAATAAACAACCAGCAGGACACTATGTCAGTCATCTATCTTAAAGTGAACTGTTTATCCAAGAAGAAAGAAGAAGTGTTTATCGAAACTTCAAAAGTTATGAGGCGACATATTAAGTTTAATCAATAAAAGCCTATTAAATTTCCAAAATTTTAGTTGTTAATTTTTTACTTAATAAAAGTGAAAATAGTTTTCTTTCAACATATTTTGTACAAAAATTACAGGACAAGAAACATCGAAAAGGGCTTAATTTTTGACTTGGGAAGTATTTTGTAACAATCATATTGACAACTTGTAAGTGCGCAACGAGCCAAGAGACTTTACAGGGTTCGAAATAAAAAGGAAATAGAAAATAGAAGAGAAATTTCTTTTTTACGAGTTACAACGTACGGCTTCTGTTGTACCGTATATTTTACTCTTCCACGTTTTTACAATAATTACGAAACTGGAAACAGTTAACTATTTCGAACTTTTTATGCATTTATGCATCCTAAACTAAAAGAATTTACAGACAATTCTAAAATTTTTTGGCGTTTCCACGTCCTATGGCATATTGCCAATATTGAGTAGAAATTTCTAATATTTTAATTTTTTTTTTAAATATTGTACCAAAATTGATGAAACATTTAGATAATATTCTGTAAACTAACTAAGTAAAACTTTTCTATTTTTTTAAAGCATAAACACTATGCATTTTTATTTTTACACAAATAGAATTAGTTATTTAAATGTTTAAGCATTTTTTATTAAAGTAAAATAAAAAAAATCTAACCCCTTTCATTTTGTATTGCGACACTTACTTATAAGAAAAACATTTTATAAGAATTGGAAATAAGGTAGATATCCACCATAAAAGTGCAGTTGAAGTGCCAGGGGAAATGAATTGATCTGCTAATTCGTGAAAATCTGAAATTTTTTCAAAATTATCCAAAGATTTGCCATCAATACCAAATGCTGTTTTGGCTACATTATCTAAAGTAAGTCTTTTAGTAAGGGTCCTAGTTTCAATTCCATCTGTGGTTGCGGTTGGATGATTTTCAATAAATTTAACAAATTTCCCAGTTATTTCATACAAAATTGGGTATATGAATTTCATCTAAAAAGTAAGAACACTTTAAATGCAAACACCGCATCTTTAGGCTCTTTAGCCTTATCATTAGTAATAAAAATACAAAAAAAAAAAATATATATATATATTAAGAAGCGAACTAAGGTCAACAGGTTTCAAATATTATTTAGTGTAGTGTCTAGAGCGATAAATACGTTGAAACTGCGGGCTCCACTAACAGTAAATAAATTTGTATGAAACCTGTTGGATTGTATTGTTCAGGAGGTAAATAAAAAAATTACCATTTAAGATACGTGCTTTTAATTTTAAATATACAGTATGGCTCATTAAGTGTGCAACAAACTTAAACTTTTTATATGTAATTTTTCAGAAAATTTCATTTTACATAAAAGTAAAAGCATGGTGTTAAACTATATGAGAAATGGTAAGTTTTGTTAAAAGTCTAAGAATATACATGGTACGTCACAAAATTACAAGATGATTTTTTTTATTTTGATTTGACCCCTTTTATCCCTGCAGAACTTTTTTCCTGTCGCCACTGTTTTTTAATTCAAATATTAAGATTGTCCCTATCATTACCAAACATTTTGTTTTTTTACAATTTTTGCTTTTCTGCGCTAGTTAAGTGATTTTTGGAAAAATGTTTTAAAATATTCCCAAAGGTTCGGAATAATTTTTAAAAATATTATTGGATTTGGACGTAAAAAAGGGAAAAGTATTGGTATTCGAGCATAACTTTTGGTCCTTAATAACATTGCTATTTACCATTTTGTTCTATTTTTTTGAAATAAGGGCACTTAACTCCTATGAAGTTTTCAAGTGTGTGACGTACCTTGTATATCCTTGGACTTTTAACAAAACTGACAATTTCTTATATACTTTGAAACCATGCTTTAACTTTTATATAGAATTAAATTAAAAAAAAATACAAATAAAGAAGCTTAATTTTGTTGCACACTTAATGAGCCATACTGTATATTTAAAATCAAAATCACAGAATTTTAATGGGTGAACTTTTTAAGTTACCTCATCAACAATGTAATCCAACAGGTTTCATACTAATTTATTCACTGTTGGTGGAGTCCGCAGTGTAAACCCCCAGGCTCTTTACTAATTACACATATTGTTTAATCTATGATTGAAAATTATTATATTAGTATATTAAACCTCGTCGAATTTCGATAGGTATATAATTGGTAAAAAGGAAATGCAACAACAAACCAAAATAAAACAAAAGGTTTTAATGACACATTAGGCACGAAAGATGCAATATGCCACGTAAGGGAAATACCGCTTATACAATGCTTGTATAAAGTCAGGACCCCTCTCATAACTTTTAAATTATTTGGTATTTTTTCATGAAAAATTGAGGGCTTAAAAAAACAAAAAAAACTTAAATGGAAAGGGGGGTCTTGTGGCACATCATTTTAAAACTCCTGACGAGTACTTTATAACCCTAGAATATAAAATCCATACCTACCACAAAATGGCGGTACTTTAAAAATTATTAATTTATTATATATATATATATATATATATATATATATATATATATATATATATATACAGGTTTGGCGAGTTGAATCTAACGGATTGCGTTTTAATGTATTAGACACTAATAGATAGAGAGACGACAGAGAACGACTGCATAGGTAACCGCCCACCGATAGCGACGCCGCGCCGATTCCTCGTACTGCTCGGGTCCGCTCGATGTGAATGTAAATTTCGGCTGCCCCGCAGTGCAATTTAGCAAGCGCTTGGAGATGGGTAGGTCAAATAAAGTATTGGAATTTCACGCGCTCACGACAGATAAAATTTATGTTGTTTTTTAACGTGCCCATAATAGCAGTCAAAAAACAACTTTAATATGCTCAAATCTTAAAAACCTTTGGTGAAAAGAAAATACAATATTCTAAAATAAAATGAAAAATAACTCTTAAACAAAAAATAATTCTAATTAAATGGATTATTTAATAAGGTGTTCAAATACACCTCCTTGTTGGGCTTCACAGTATCCCAACCTGTCGTAAAATTCTCTACGTACATTTGCTAACATTTCAGGTGTAATGGACCTAGAAATATTAATAATTCTAAGCCGCAATTCGTCCAAATTAACGGGTCTTTCATGTCGGTGTTGGTAGAGAATTTCTTTCAAATAACCCCATAAGAAGTAGTCGCAAGGCGTCAGATCTGGAGATCGCGGAGGCCATGGTATGGTACCTCTTGTGGAAATAAGCCGTCCAGGAAAAGTGTTTGTTAAATAGTTCTGCACTTGTCTAGCGTTGTGAGCGGGACATCCGTCTTGTTGAAACCAAATTTCATTAAAATTAACATCCAAGTTTCGTACAGCGGGTATAATATTTTGTTGCAATAAAAGTAAATATCTCTCAGAGTTCAAGGTACCATCAATGAAAAAAGGACCTACAATGTGGTTGTCTAAAATACCAGCCCAAACATTTACCTTTTCCGGGTATTGAGTTCGTAATGGCACACTTAAATGTAGATTTTCCCGAGACCAATATCTCACGACTGAAGAATTATGTCGACCCAGAAGAGGAAAAGATGACTCGTCTGTAAATAAAATATTACTTGTGAAGTCGTCATTTTGATCAATTTTTTCTCTTAGGGTTTCACAAAACTCCATGCGTTTTATTTGATCTTCTGGAAAAATCTCTTGAGTGTTTTTAATTTTGTAGGCTTTGTACTTATTTCTTTTCAAAATATCACGCACTGTACGGCTTGGAATATCAAGTTCTTCAGAAATTTGGGAGCTAAAACAAGGTTCACTTATTTCCACAAAAGCACACACATTGACCTCATTTTCAATCCTAGCGTCAGGTGTTCGACGAGGTTCCTGATCGCCACTAGAACATTTTGCACATCGATTTACACATCCCGACTGCTCAAACTTATGCCAGATATTATAAATTGTTTTAGCAGTAGGGATTTGCTCATCAGGATATGCAAATATAAAACGGCCGACAACTTCTTCTGCACTCTCCGCACGACAATACCATTTAATAATATTAATCTTTTGTTCAACAGTGAAGACCATTTTTACTTTATAAGTGTATCCGCCTTCGTACCAAAGGTTAAAATAAATTGTAAACATTATCGGCCAACACGTAGTTGCGAAAAATTGCAAACGAACTTTGACCGGACTGATAAGCGCAACGACGACGCGATAGCCGCCGTGGGAGGAGCCAAGCGTGTTCT
Organism: Listronotus bonariensis; assembly: GCA_014170235.1. Classification (NCBI taxonomy): domain Eukaryota; kingdom Metazoa; phylum Arthropoda; class Insecta; order Coleoptera; family Curculionidae; genus Listronotus; species Listronotus bonariensis. The sequence goes on from JACEGR010005145.1 coordinate 5,468, forward strand.
CGCTCTACTCCGTCTTTTTCTTACACATTGCCCAAAAATCATATTCGAAACTTTTCAACCGCCAAACGTGTATATGTATATATACCTGATATACCTGATTTAGATGGCCATATTTCCAAAACTAATAATATTAGATATGTGGTATTTTCTTAAAGATCTTTAAAATATCTTTTTAATACCATATATGTACTTTTCGTCCTACCCCGTATACAGTGTGTCTACGTAAGTTGGAGTTATATAGAAAACTTTTTTATTATTAATTTTTGCGAAAAAAGTTATTTCCCTTTAAAAAGTTCTGCATGGACCGAAACCTAAAATACAATTTATCAGATATCAAATTGTGTCGGACTTCTAAGAGGTTTGGCCAAAAATTAAAATTTTGCCCAAGCGTAAAGTACCTTTGTTTTTGCTAATATCGCAAATTGTTATAAAAAAATCTTAATAATTAAAAATTAGTTTTAAATGCGCAATTTTCTTGACTGAAAAAAAAACATTTTTCTTTCTGCGAAAATGGCAAAAATTGAAGTTTATACATTCCTGCATTGTATATTCTTCTTATTTTGAAAAGTTTATTGGAAAGTGTTCTATGACATTTATATTCATAAAATGTTGTGCACTAATGTACTGCTAAATTTTCAGCATTATCGCAGAATTTTTTTTTTTTGTAAGTAAACAAAATTGCATATTTAAAAGTAATTTTTAACATATTTTCTTTATAACATTTTTTGATTTTAGCAAAAATACAGCAACTTTATTCTTAAGCAAAAATTACATTTTTGGCCAAACCTCTTAGAGGACTAATACAATTGGATATCTGATGGTTGCAGATTTGGACCATGCAGAACTTTTTATAAAAATAACTTTTTCGTAAAATCAAAAATAAAATAAACTTAAGTTTTTAGGGCTATTCGTTGTAGATTTTGTTGACGTTTCGCCAGCGCGAGTGGTTCTCATCCTTAGAAGGTTCCTAGTAGACTACTTGCGTACTACTGTGTCGCGGCGCGGACGCAGCGAGTTCTTTATGGGCAGCTTGGAGAGGCGGGGTTTGTTCCGGTTGGTCGTTGCGCAATTGTTGTTTTTGTCGTGGTGCTATTTTTGTGGTTTTAAGAATTGGTATCCACGTTTTATTGATTTTCATTGATTCTTCTGTTTTGTTCAAGTTGGTATGCTTGTGTATCTCTATGGCTTTCCTGTACAGTCTGGCATGGTGGGATGAGGTAATAGCAAGAACCTGGTTATTTTAAAATTTTATGTGATGCTCTGTGCCTAAAAAGTGTGCTCCGCTACGGCTGATTTGTCAGTCTGTCCCAGGCGGCTGTTAGCTTTTTGTTCTTTAATTCTTGTGTTGATCGATCTCTTGGTCGTTCTGATATACACACTGCCATATGTACACGGTATCCGATAAACTCCTGGGCACGCCAGGGGGTTCCTTTTGTCTTTGGGCGATCTTAAACACTCTTTTGCTTTTCTTGTAGGTTTGTATATAGTTTTAATATTGACTTTTCTAGTAGGCGACCTATTCTGTCCGTTACCCTCGGAATGTATGGTAAGAAGGCTCTTGCCGTTGGTGGACTTTGCTCCTTGGTTTTGCAATATTCTTTTGAATGCATTGCTTTGTGTATTTCCTTCTTTGAGTATCAATTGGCCATAAGCGCGTTTTTTAAGTGTCTTACTTTCGAGTTCATTGTACCATGCTTGCAAATTATTTTTGCCCGTTCTGTAAGCGTTTTGATGATACCGAACCTTTTGCAAGGATGGTGGTTAGAGTCTCTGTGTAAATATCTGTCAGTATGAGTAGGTTTGCTGTAGACTGTGTGCCCGAGCCGCTTGCCAGTAAAACATCTAAAAAGGGTATTTTGTTACTTTCTTCAATTTCCATTGTGAATTGGATATTTTTATGTATATTGTTTATGTGGTACAAGAATTCTAAAAATTTTTTGGTTCCGTGGTTTTAAATTACAAAGGTATCATTGACATACCGAAACCATACCTTTGGTTTATAGGGGGCAGTACTTAGGGCTTGCTATTCAAACTTTTCCATAAAGAAATTTGCTACTACTGGGGCTTGGTTGGATTCCCATTGCTACTCTTTCAGTTTGTTCATAGATCTTCTGGTCCCATGTAAAGTATGTAGTCGTCAGGCAATGTTTGTTTGGACATCCCAGGTCGTGTATGACTTCCGGCGGATGATGCCAAACATTTGGCCGCTCCTTATTTTATTTAAGATTTCTGTCCAGTTAAGTAAGCTGTAACCGCGCCAGGCCCTCAACTTAGCGGCGTTCTGTTCCCTTCGACGCCTCATAAGGTCCAGCATGGTCCCCTATTTCAACTCACCCGGTAAATTAAAATCTGTCATATATTGACCCCACAATCTTTCAAATCCTAAAAGAAGTTACATTAACATTGGTATTTTATGTTTTATTTGTTTTCTGGGAGATTAAATTTAAACAAAATATTATTTGGCTTTTCTCCAGAATAAAATTTAAAAGTTTATTTAATATTTTAAGAAAATTAAAACTTTTATACATTATGAAGAACAATTCTGCTCTTCAATAATATAATAAAAGTTATTATTGCTTTAAAAGAAATAAAATTATGAAATATTCAATATTAAGTTACTTACAATACAATAAGGTTCATTAGCACTCGGTTGAAATCATTTTTATGCATCAAAATAAAATCTTAACAAGACGCCAGACGAGAACTGGGCCAATGTTTGCGTCTCAAAAATGTGGTAAATAGTTTACCAAAAATCTGGTAAACAGTTTACCTAAAAACTTATAAACTTGTTAGAAAACTGAAAAAATAAAAATGAAATGTCTGATGGACATTTTAGAGTTTGACACTACTTTTGAAAAATTAACTGGTAAAGATACACCTATTAGGTATCTTAACCAGATAAAAAGAATAGTAAAATGTTTAGCCATATAATAAAGTATTTTATGTTTTATTTGTTTTCTGGGAGATTAAATTTAAACAAAATATTATTTGGCTTTTCTCCAGAATAAAATTTAAAAGTTTATTTAATATTTTAAGAAAATTAAAACTTGAATTGTTCTTCATAATGTATAAAAGTTTTAATTTTCTTAAAATATTAAATAAACTTTTAAATTTTATTCTGGAGAAAAGCCAAATAATATTTTGTTTAAATTTAATCTCCCAGAAAACAAATAAAACATAAAATACTTTATTATATGGCTAAACATTTTTACTATTCTTTTTATCTGGTTAAGATACCTAATAGGTGTATCTTTTACCAGTTAATTTTTTCAAAAGTAGTGTCAAACTCTAAAATGTCCATCAGACATTTCATTTTTAATTTTTTCAGTTTTCTAACAAGTTTATAAGTTTTTAGGTAAACTGTTTACCAGATTTTTGGTAAACTATTTACCACATTTTTGAGACGCAAACATTGGCCCAGTTCTCGTCTGGCGTCTTGTTAAGATTTTATTTTGATGCATAAAAATGATTTCAACCGAGTGCTAATGAACCTTTATTGTATTGTAAGTAACTTAATATTGAATATTTCATAATTTTATTTCTTTTAAAGCAATAATAACTTTTATTATATTATTGAAGAGCAGAATTGTTCTTCATAATGTATAAAAGTTTTAATTTTCTTAAAATATTAAATAAACTTTTAAATTTTATTCTGAGAAAAGCCAAATAATATTTTGTTTAAATTTAATCTCCCAGAAAACAAATAAAACATAAAATACTTTATTATATGGCTAAACATTTTTACTATTCTTTTTATCTGGTTAAGATACCTAATAGGTGTATCTTTTACCAGTTAATTTTTTCAAAAGTAGTGTCAAACTCTAAAATGTCCATCAGACATTTCATTTTTAATTTTTTCAGTTTTCTAACAAGTTTATAAGTTTTTAGGTAAACTGTTTACCAGATTTTTGGTAAACTATTTACCACATTTTTGAGACGCAAACATTGGCCCAGTTCTCGTCTGGCGTCTTGTTAAGATTTTATTTTGATGCATAAAAATGATTTCAACCGAGTGCTAATGAACCTTTATTGTATTGTAAGTAACTTAATATTGAATATTTCATAATTTTATTTCTTTTAAAGCAATAATAACTTTTATTATATTATTGAAGAGCAGAATTGTTCTTCATAATGTATAAAAGTTTTAATTTTCTTAAAATATTAAATAAACTTTTAAATTTTATTCTGGAGAAAAGCCAAATAATATTTTGTTTAAATTAACATTGGTATTTCCCACGGGCGCTCCCTCAGGTCATCTCCCTTCCTGGTAAAATATAATTGGTTCCCCATCAAATCGAAGGAAGGCAAAGCGCCCTTTAAAGCGCAGGCGGCCTGCCTGCGGCGTTGCTCCCGACCGACGCTTCAGCGTTCGGTACTTTGCCTTCTTGCTTTTGAAATTTTGACTTCTTTTTTGTAATTTTTTTACTTTGGCCATGCCTTTTGAGTTTAACCCCACCGGCTAGACGGCTAGACCTGGACCATCAGACCTGAGCTCAGCCCCCAGTTTTCGTTGTTAGATAGCTCAGGGTTTACTGTTCGCCGTCTGAGCTGTAACTGAGGGTATTTTCACAACAATGTCCTTTGGAAATATTGCACCAATATAATTCATTTCGTCGTTTAGAGGTACCTTTGTAAAGAGAGATACCATATCAAAACTTACCAATATGTCTCCATCTTCAAGTTTTAGGTCTTTGATTTTAGCAATGAAGTGACTTGAGTCGTAAACGTACGTCTTAGTTTGCCCAATGTATGGCTGCAGAAGCGAGGTTAAATGCTTGGCCAAGTTGAACGTCGGCGATCCGATAACACTGACTATGGGACGTAAGGGAACGTTGGCCTTGTGAATTTTGAAAAGACCATAGAGTCGTGGTGCCACTGCCCCGCTTATGCATATCTTCTTTTGACATCATTTTTAAGGCTGGAATTATTAATTAACATTTTAGTTCTTTTAATCAGCTTTTGCGTTGGGTCCTGAGGTAACTCCTTGTATGTAATTGGGTCTAGTAAGTCCTTAATTTTTGTTTTATAATCTACGGTGTTCATTACAACTGTGGCAATACCCTTGTCAGCTGATAAAACAAGGATGTCTTAGTCTTTATTTAATTCGCGTATGGCTTTAAATTCCTTCGGTTTTAAGTTGTTCTTCGGCACTTTTGTAAAATTCTTGATGTTTCCGTATGGATCTCCTAAGCTTTTTCATCTGGTAGGTATCTTGTTGCCGCTTTAAGGTTAGATATTATGTCTTCGGTAGGTATTTCTTTGGTGGACCAAAAACAGAAATGTGAAAAAGGTGAGCCAAGATCAACACTAAAATTATGCTGGTCTGTAAATATTTTTTTAATTCCGACAAAAGCGGGCCAAATCAATCTAAACAACTTTAAGATATCATACATATTTAGAGTTTGTTCAGAACTTGGCACTTATTGAGATCCCCATTCTTTTGCGGCGAAGCCCACAGCCGAGCATAGTCTTAGTATTGAACTTGGCTCACCTTTTACTCATTTATGTTTTTGGTGTAATAATATTATTTTTAACCGACTTCAAAAAGAAGGAGGTTATATTTGCCTGTATGTAATTCTTTGTGTAAGTTATGCGATTACTCCGTCAATTGTAGACCGATTTTAAAAATGATTTTTTGGTTTCAAAAAGTGCACTTTCGCGGGGTCTCAAAAAACCAGTTAGAATTGTAAGAGATAAAAGTACTAGACCTATTGTTTTTTCTCTGCCGTACGTTGCTCGTGCGGCAAAGCTGCCTCTAGACTGGTATATGCTCAAACATCAGGGGTGGATTCAGAGTCGACAATCTTGGGGTGAAATTTACCCTTTTACCGAACTGAACGACTACAGTAAAAAGCAAAGGAACATGTAATTTGATTTATTAACATTATGGGGAATATGGTGAGTTCTGGTTGGTTAAATCTTTTTTTTTTATTAAGAACTTAAAAAAGACTTAACCAACCAGAACTAACCATAACAATTAAAAAAACGACTTTAAAGAAATAAATAAAACCTACTAAATATTAAAAAAATAATAAATAAGAAAAATAAAGTTTGGTAATAAAGTATGCGCTAAACTACTAAATAAAATAAGCAAAAGCTTTTTTATACTTTAACATCATTGATAAATAGATGGCGTTAGAACTGTAAGCACGCGTTTGTACAGCTCTGTAAAATATATCAGTTAAAGGCGTAAGGAGTGCAAATAATAAGAGTTTAATTGCAAAGACAAATAGTTAAAGCTTTAATCAAAACATTTTTATAAATAAAATGTCTCCAAAAGTTACAAGTGATGTAAAATCAGCAATCAAAGATGCCATTAAAGAGTTGCTATGCGATGAAGAATTCCTAAATAAATTATTTTTAAAAATCAGTGATACCTTACAAAAAATTGTAAACAAGCAGGGCGATAAGATCCGTTAACTTTGAAGGGCAGCTTAAAACTTTTCAACAGATTTCAAAACAAAACAACATATGTATTTATAATATGTAGGAAAACACAAATGAAAATCTTAATAAAAAGATTGAATCTTTTAAAAGGAACTCAAATTCGAATAGCTGAGGACCTGATCAAGAACAGATTATTATTACTTAAAGAAACACTGCAGAAGTATGAACGGAAAATGGTCTTTACACGCTTTGGAAATATTTATGTGAAAACGGAAAATAACATTAAACGTATACAATATAGCAACGGTCTACAGGAAAATTAGTTAAGGTAACTTTGTACTTTTTTGACTGTGCTGTTTTTGTAAAGAAAATGAAGGAGAGCGAGGCGGACAATAAGTGTTTATTAGTTTTTATTTATTCTTTTATATTATATTATTGTGTTAATAAATATAATTTTGTTTTAGTTTAAGTTGATTATGATTTTAGAATATCTGGATGGGGTTGATGAGTATGGTGGACTGAGCACGGCTGCCTTGGATGATATAGATCAGGTAGATTCTTTATTTGGTTATTATAGTAACTTTAATTTAATTCACCTAAACATACGGGGTCTGCAGAAAAATTTAAATGAATTACTTGTATATTTAAATTGCTTTAACTTTGATAAAATTATTGTAATACTTTTTTCAGCAACATTTAATTTGTGTAATATTAATAACTTTATAATTGATGGATTTAATGCCTTTTAAACGAATCACTCTTTAATAAAAACGACGGTCTTGTTATATATATAAAACATAATATACCAGTAACATACGAAATTGTTAAGCTTAGTCAAATTATTCTGATTAGATGCAACTTTAATATTTGCGATATAAATTATGGGCTAACAGCCTCTTATATACCACCTGCGTCTAACAAAACTTTATTTTTAGAGGATCTTGAACATTTTTTACAAATTTAAAAATGACTTTTACCGAAATTTTTATAGGGGATTTTAATATACATATACTTGATGAAAAGGATAACGAAACAAATGCATATTTAAATATTCTAGCCCAAAGGGTTTAATTGAGCACATATTTCTTAAAATAACAAATTTTAATAATATCAAAAAATATATTAAACCAGATCATTACACAATAGCGTTGTCCTTGCAAAATACCGAAAAAACTTTACTGCACCAAAGACTCGATATAAAAAGATTATTAATTACACTCATTTAAATGAATTATTAGAGAGGAAGACATGGCAGGGGTTATATTCGTGTAATGAAATTGAAGGGGCATATCAATGCTTTATAAGTAAACTTTTAAATTATATAACACAGTGCACACACAATAAAAATTCTTTACAGCAAAAACCATAAAAGAAAAATCTGGATTACCGATGGTATTATTAATTCTATTAAAAAAGAAAGAATTTAAAAAATAACGTTTATCAAAATTTTTGTTTAGAAAAACTTTTCCTAAACAAAATTATAAAAGCAGCAAAAATAACTTTTTAAATCAAAAACTTTGGAAGCAGATAAAATTGTTAAACAAATTTGGGAAACTACAAATAAGATATCGTAGTCAAAAAAATAAAAAAATAAATAAATAAACAAAATACTTTCAGTATTAAAAAGGGAGATACTCTTATTAATAAAAAAACGGAAGTAGCAGATTATTTTAACAAATATTTTATAAATATTGGGCAAAAAATTCAAAACAATATTAAATAATCAAAACGTAAAAATACCCTAAAATTTAAAGTTGCTAAATCTTTTTACCTTAAACCAGTTTGTAAAAATGATATAATAAAACATTTTTGTTCTTTAAAAATGGCTCATCTCCTGGCGAAGATAAAATAACTAGTTTGTTAAATAAAAACACATCTACATCTAATTGAACCTTTATTGTACTTAATTAACCTTTCATTTTTAACTTTTAAAGTACCTTTCCATTGGAAAATTTCTATGTTACTCCAGTATTTAAATCGTGTGATCCACATTTATCAACAAATTATAGACCAATCTCTGCTATAAACAATTTTGCAAAAATTTTTGAAAAGTGCATTAAGGAAAAATTGGTTGAATTTTTAGAACAAGAAAATTCTCTTTATAAAAAACAATTTGGTTTTAGGCACTTAAAAAGTACAGGGGATGACGTGTTTAAACCTATAAAGGACATACATTTTAATTTAAATAATGAAATGTTTGGCAATTTTCTTAGATTGAGTAAAGCGTTTGATATCGTTTCACATAACTTTCTCTTTGATAGGCTGGAGAAAGTCGGTGTACTAAATGGCCCACTTAGTTTAATAAAGAACTATCTTGTAGGTAGTAAACAAAGTGTAAAAATAAACGATTTTATAAACAATGAGGAAGCTATAGCACTGTGTTGGGGCATTCTTTTTCTGGTGTATATTAACGAAATTGGAGATTTATTAGGGAATGATTATGTTATATCATATGCAGGATAGTTTGTTAAGCTTAAATTTTACAAAAACACATTTTATGACTTTTTCAGCTACATATGTACAACCAGAAACATCAATTTTAAAACTACATAACAATTCATTTAAAATAGCCGATCACACTTGTGACTGTGTAGAAATAAAAAAAACACATAAAATAAAATATCTGGGACTGTGGGCTGACCTACATCTTAAGTGGAATGAACATATAATGTATTTGACAAAAAAATAAGAAAAATATATTACAAATGTTACCAATTAAGAAATATATTAAATAAAAAATTGTTGCTAATAATTTATAACTTTTTGGTGGAATTTATACTTAGATATTGTATTATAATTTGGGGAAGCTTCTATAGTACTACTCTTAAAATATCAAATACGGTCTTAAAAATATTACTAAGTAAACCCCGACTTTATGCAAGAAATTTGCTATATCACGAAAACAATATCATAAATATTAGAAACTTTTACACTTTAGCCTGTTTAAAGTACATACCCAAAATAAAAATTATTTTTTCCATAGAAATGCAACAAGAACAATAACAAATGAAAATCTCCATCTACCCCTATTACATAACGCATTTTAAAAACAATCTTTCTCCAAGAATGTATAATATGTTACCATATTCAATTAGAATTATCATTATATATAATAAAACTAAGTTGATAAAATTTGCGTGCCGATAAAATTTGAAAAGGAGTCCCGATACGATAAAGGGACTTATATAGTGTAATAGCCCTTTATCCTCCCTCGAACAAGAAAGTTCCCGTTTTACCCTAAAGGGCGTATTTTTAAAGATATAAGGACTCTTCCAACCCTTCAACTTGGAAATTAAGTGTAGTGGCGCCATCGGTTGTCGAGTATTTGAACTTTATTCAGAACAACGGTTATTTGGGTCTCATATCAACTCCCGAGCGAAGCCGGGAATCATAGCTAGTAGTAAATAATAATATATGATTACATAGGAAAGAAGTTAAATTTATTATTTATGATAATAAAAACTATTTTAATTTGTTGTTTTTTGTAGAATATGTATTGTTATGTATGTTTTTCTCTATTTAAATAATATTTTTTCTTCTTATACAATCATTGATTTTTTTCTCATCCAAGTAGCAGTGTCGAGGTCTAAGCTCGGCATCATGTATTTTTACCATCTACATACGTGGTAATGGGTGAAGAGACAGCACACAAATTGTATTTATACGATTTAGGCATAATCTCTTCATCCGGCATTCATGGACATTCTGACCTACAGTTTATTACTATATTTAGTTATTTAGTTTTTATATGTATAATTGTTACATTTAGCGAAGATATTCTGTGATTTTTATTGTAAATTTTTAATACCTTTTGTAATATATGAGAATAAATGAGAATATATTGCGCCATTAAACTAAACTAAAAAGAAAACGGTATATGTATCTTAGTTTTTTTGTATCTCTTACCGATTAGTATATACCCTAAAATCCCAACCAAAAAAAGACCCTGTACCACCGTCCAGTGATATTCTAATAAGTCCGCTCACTACTTTCATCTAGCGATATGCCGACTTTGGCCCTGACTTATAATTCCGTACGTCGCCTTCGACTTACGGGGGTCATCAGTATGGATGTTGTGAGTCTGGCTTGAATATTTTTATACGAGTTATCTTCTATAAGCAATATATGTAAATATAATAATCTAATGTATTATATAATTTTACACTTTAATATTTGGTGAAACAGGACTTAAAAATATTAGGGTTAAATAAAGGAAACAAAGCAGTCTTAAAATTTGTAATTTATAGTACATAAAAGCAAAAACAAAATGCAAATAATAGGTTTCTTTTTATAAATTGTAGCTTTTTACACTCTTGATTATTAGATTTACATTTTATTTCCCTGTTCGCAAATTTTAAAGAATAATAAATTCGAACTCTGGTATATAAGAACAAAAAATATTCTAAAGTTCTGACAAGGATGAAGAAACATAATTTTTGAAAATTCTTCGTATAGTTTATAACCTACATTATTTTGTATACAAAAAGTGTTAAATTGTGACACAAAAATATTTTCTCAAGCTTGTAAGTATTGCAAAAATGGTTTTGGGGGTACTGTTAAGCCTCCAAATATAGTTTGCTTACTTTCTAATGCCTTTAGTTCGCAATAAAGTGTGGAACTATCAGTCTCAGAAGAATTACAATAATTTAAACAAATATCATAGGAGTATTTTAAAAGACATTTTCTTAAAAAATATCCACCTACATATACTAGGGCATTATCCTCTTCAGTTCCTAAATTCTTATAGTCGTCACTTTGAATTTTTAAAACTGGCCGACTGCCTTTTTCATGTTTTTCATGCAAAAATGTGCCGTTTTTTTAACACGTCAGGTGTTATAGCCAGCAAAATATCTGAAGCGTCCTTGAGGGTATTACCACCTACTGTTGAGTCAAAAAATTTTAAGGCGAACATTTTTTAAAATGCTCTGTAAAATTGGATTGGTGTGGGATTTCTCGCATTTCCACTAGCATTTCTAATTTGGCCGAATTAATTTTCAAGACAATATTTATTTGATTGACGTGTCAATAAAAAGCGGTAGTTTCTTTTAAAAGTGTTTTCCATAAAACTAAAACAGATGAAATCGTTAATCTCCAACCGTATACCGGTTTCCGACTGCCATTTTTTTATTTCTTTATTTATTACGGACAAAATTTGGTAAGATTTTTCGACTAATGAAAAGTCATTTTTAGGTGTATATGATAAGTTTTTATGACTTTTGGTTTAACCGGACCTTTATATTTTTTGTTTTTTGGATTCTCCAGATCATTTTTAGTAAATACAGTAAAATACAATATTTTTAAAACAAATTTTAGTCAAATTTTACTTTTTAAATACCATTTTTATTTTACATCCAGAGTGCCATGATCATTATAAAATCACTTCTCATACTTTATTTACTTTTAGAAAAATACGAAATCGATTTTATCTTTTTAAACTTTTTAACTAAAAGGCTCAACTTCATTTTTTTAGTTTTTTAACCCTATCGCAAAAACCAAAATATGACCGTATCACTTTCATGACATTTTTAAATGCAGTATTTTAAAGCGAGTGCAACGATGTAAAACACTGAGACACTTAACTTTATTTTCTTTTAAAAAACAATAATTAATATTAATTATATAATTATATACATATTAATACATATGTAAGTAAATGATCTTTTGATACTGAATGGCGTGCGTTCCAATTTATCGTAGTTGCCATGAAAACATAAACTAATAGAATTTGTTGTAAAAACAATTGCTTGTGTTCCTTTAAAAGTTAAAAAAAAACATAATTTTATGTTTTTGTATCTCCTACGATGTTAAAATTATTTTAAGTTAAATTTTGTACTACAATAATTTTTTATTGTCAATACCAAATTTAACCTAAAATTGTGTAAACATAATACAAACTAATGTTTTTATTTTTAAACTTTTAACGGAGCAATTAATAATTAAACAAGCAATTGTTTTTACAACCAATTCTATTAGTTTCTGTTTTCAAGGAAACTAAGCTAAATTGCGACGTACGCCATTCAGTATCAAAAAGATCATTTACTCTCTTAATCTTGTCAAGATTATACATAATTTTCAGAAATTGTTCATTTGTTGACCCTTTTTCTAAGATAAAATTATAAGAAAAATAGTTATTTTCCTAACAAGTGCGGAAAGTATCATTTTTCCGCACGCGATTGCAGTTAGCCGAACGACGCGAAGCGGAGTTCGGATAGCAATCGAGTGCGGAAAAATACTTTCCGCAAACGTTAGAACAATATTTTTCTACTAGCGTAGGATAAAATACTTTCCGCAAGTGTTAGGAACAACATTTTTTCTACTAGCTTAGGAAAATAAATAAAACAGTTCGTCTATAATATATGTATTTTGTATTTTTTATTACATATTAAGAAAAAAACTAAATCTAAATCTTATCACTATTTATATTAATTATAAAGGAGCAGTTGTTGGCATTTTGTAAATTTATAGCAGATGACAAAACCTTGGGTATGGTGGTCGTAGACCCAGTATTGCCACTTTCTACCTCTGCATTACCTGGATTTCTTTGTATCTCGGTTTGAATAGAATATATTTCAGATTGGGAGGCGGATGCTGATGTCGTAAATGTTGTTGGGTCTTTCTGATTTAAGATTTTGTTTGATATTCTGGTTCGTTCTTTTGCGGACTCCTCGATATAACCTTCGGCAACTGAAGTCGATTTCCAGCCGCCCAGTCTTTTAATATTGGTTATGCCTTCCCCGGAATCTGCCAACATTGTCGCAGATGATCGGCGGAAGCTATGGCCTGTGTATAAATGAGGGTCTGAAGACCGAGGTACCCAGCGATATCTGCTGGCATCTTGCCAAAGGAATTTATGCCCACACACTGGACTGAGATAACTCCCTTTTATATTGAGTAAAAATCTATTATGCTTAGTATTAGGTTTTCTTAAACTTGCATATTTTCTATACAATGCCAAATATTTTCCATTTTTTACCTCTTTTGAAATTGTAAAACATCGGGATGTATGGTTTTTTGATTGAGATATGTTAATCATTACAAAATCGCCTTTATCAATAACATCATTTGTAGTTAAATTGCAAAGCTCTTCTCTCCGGCATGCTCCCGCCAGTCCGAATATTGTTGCCACTTTGATCATTAAGTAAATTTCGTCAGGTGCTTCTAGTAGGAACTTACTAATTTGTTCATTGGTAAAAACTTTAGCTTTTTTGGTTGAAAACCAATATTCATTTTCTTAAGAAATGCTGTTAACTTGAAATACCTGCTGATATCCACATCTTTTTCAATTTTAAGCTTGCTCTTCAACATCGAATACTTGGACCAAAGAGTATTCGGCTTGATAGTCTTGGAGAGCTTGGCAAAATACGCAAGCAAAACTTCTTCTTTCAAGCTTTTCACTCCTTTTCCATTACACCAGTTTTGAAATACTTCGTATTCCTTGTTATACCTGTTTTTTGATTTTTCAGGCAAAAATTCTAAACTCTTAACAGTCTCCAAAATTTCGCTTGGTAGGTCGTCGTCTGATTCAAGCATTTTAAAATCGTCAAGAACTTAATTATTATATTCAGCAATATTATTTGACTTTGACTTTGACAAATTATCTCGTACTTGGTTGTTATGGAGCGATTCTGTTGCCATGGTTTTACCTTTTAGGTGAAGTTACTTAACCCTTTATTGGATATTCTTTCGATCATAAGAAATAATTATTATTTATAAAAAATTAAGGTATAAAGTCGAATTCTACTTGTGTAGTCTAGTCTGACGTTTACTTATACGTATTTCTGAGATAATGAAATTTTTATCTAAAACATCTATTTATTTAGCCTAATATAATTTGATTTTTTGTGTTGCAATTGAATATATACATTTTTAACTTATTTTTACTTTTCCACACGCCGTGCGGAAAAGTAACTTTGCCGCACGGCGTGCGGAAAAGTAACACTTTCCAAACTAAAATGCGTGCGGAAAAGTGGACTTTTCCGCACGCTAGTAGAAAAAGTTATTCCTTGTTGACTTTAACAAATGTGGTACATCGAATATATAAATTATTGGTGAATCGTCAACAAAGAAATACGGATTTTCGAAACTCAATTTAAGGGAACTTTTCACCAGTTTATAAAAGTTAGGTCCCTGATCGGATATTACCGCTAAAACGTCAAGACCTGCCAATTAAAGTTTTCGAATTGATTCGAAAATTATTTCCTTTGAATTTTCAATGCTTGTGGAATTTTTGGTAAAAAATTGGCGACCGGTTGTTTCCAGTTGTGAGATATTCCTCTCGCCATTATCACCAAAGCGCTGGTAGCAATATTGGTGGATTTTTTATTATTTAGGTTTTTAAATCCGATTATAATATCCTTAGAAATATTGTAAAATAGATTAGATTTTATTGACATTTCGTCAATACATAAAACGCAGTCTTATGCTTTGTTAGACAGGGCTGAGACTCTTTACTCCAACACTTTAAATACAAACTCGTTAAATCCTTGATTTATACTCCATTTTTATGTAATTCTTTTAAGAGTAGCTTCAGAAGGCATTCTAATTACTTTTTTAAATTTGTTGTATGCTTTTGGTCCCAGTAAGTACAATGTTAAAGCAAATTGTTTAAATTCATTAGAGTATCAAGAACCCTTTCCTGCTTTATCAAGCAATAATAATTGATTTCTAATTATTACAGTAGAGTCGTGTGGGTAATTGTCGTCCAGAAACTGTAACACGTCTGGGATGGACTATCAAAATTTAACCGCTTAGAAGACCGAAAAGCACTCTCCGTTTCTGTCATTTTTCTTTTTAGAGTCTGTTTTCTTGGTGTATTTTGTAACAAGTGCTGTAAAGTTTGACAGAAAGAATCTTAAATAAAAAAAAATGCCGAAATAAATCTTTTATTTTATAAAATCGTGGAACAAGACGTGTTAAAATTTTTTATCTTTAAAGAATTTTTTGCATGCCCTCAACAAAGTCTTGACAAGACTGAGTTTTTGTAGACACTTAAAATTTAGAAAATGCAGTACTTTTGGTCGATACTGATGAAGCTAAAAATTACAAAAACGGTTTTAAAGTACATATGTATGTTGTTAGTAGTTAATTATTTAATTCTGATTCTAAAATTATTTAATTTTGGTGTAAGCTTTATAATGAAATACAATAGGATATCTCACATGACTGAACACTAGATTGAGTGGAATTATCCACAAATATCTGGGAGTGAGTAGCGGTAGAGGTGTATGATTTTTCTTCACCAATATTGTAGCATACAGGAATTTTATCTAAAATATGAATAATATTGTAATATACCTTTGTTAAAACCATATAAGAACCATACTTATCGTATTGCTTAACTTTGGACGGAATAGCAGTACTTAATAAACGCTTTCCAAACGAAGTAAAACAGGTTTCGTTAAAGTGTAATCTACATATTCGTATGCGGCTGTGCGCCTCTTCTGGAGTTAATTGGGCATACTTATGGTCTTCAGTAAATCCCAAGTTATCTTTCCATTTTTGACAAGGTAACGAAAATAGACTAATTGTCAACTAATTATTACCTGTTAAATACTTTGCAAAATATTAGTTCCTTTCTAAATAAAATGTTTACCATTTCTTACGTTTTTGGGATTTACTTGAAATATAGGCTGTACGGCCTAAACTAACTTGAAATTCGGATTCAGCAGATTAAAAACATGCCCGTATATTGGTCTCGTCCGGTGCACAGAAAACTTTTATTTCACATGCGGGTGCTATAAACTTTATTTTTAATATTCTTAATATACAAAATTAATACTAAACAAACATTTTTGTTTTAAGGTATTTTTGGGTGTTTAAATTTTTACATACCTGACTGAATCCTTAGGACAACGAAAAAATGAAACATAATCACTCGAACTAGTACGGAAGTTATCTACAGAACAGTAAGAAATATGTTTTGACATCTTACTAAAAGTTGACCGACACTTTTATACACAAACAGAAAATAAGGTACCACGCAAAAACTCTTTCCATAATGCGATGCGAGGCAGCGCGAGGACTTTCAAAAACTCTCCACTGGTTGAGCCGGCCGTCGGGTGGGTGAGGGCAAGTGAGAACTTGGTAGGCGTGTCCTTAAGTGATCGGACTTAGAATATCACTGGACGGTGCCGGTACAGAGCATTTCAATTAAAACGAACCACCCAGTATAATTTCTTTATTTGTCCACTTAAGAAAAATCCTGAAACACGTAAATTTTTGTTTGTTTTCAGGGGGAAACATTTGTGTGTCAAAATTTTCCTGTTTACTTACTTACCATTCTATATTTTATAAGACCAAGAGAAATATAAAAAGGAAAACCGTTTCTATAAAACCCGGGGGAATATAAATAGCGTATTTTTTCAAACACCTCTATTAACCCCTTAAGCTGCACACCCAGTCACCTAAAAATCTTAAATGGCAACACTCCTTATGTGGCACCTCTCTGTAATTCTTAAGAAAAATGTTTTTTGTTGGTCATAAAAAGTTGGGGTAAAATCAAATATTACCCTTACATTTTGGAAAAATCATATTTTGATATTTATAAAGAATACCAAAAAGTGTACAAGTAAATTAATATAAAATTAATAATAATAAATAAAATAATGATCTCTAAAGAGCTAACTCGCTCTGATAAAAAGTTCTGGTTAGTTTGGTTTCTGAATTGCCTCGAGAAAAGAGTCATAGCAATTGGTCTTGGTTGGGCTTTCTAGAGAGTTGCCACATAAGGGGTGTTGCCATTTAAGATTTTTAAGTGACTGGGGGTGCAGTTTGAGGGGTTAATAAAGGTTTTTAAAGAAATATGTCATTTATATTCCCTCCATGATTTATAAAAACGGTATTTTTTATTTTTTAATAATTCTTTAGTTTCGAAAATATATAATGTAACTTTAAAAACCTCACCCCGTAATAAAATACAACTTCGTATATCGAGTTGTTAAACGAAATCAGTTGCTTTCTATCACTTTCGGTTTAGCCGAAAACGACCTTGGCTTTCTTATTTTAAATGATACACCCTGTATATTTTTAATAATTTGATTTGAAATTGACATTCCGGGTAAAATAACATTACATTTGCATTTGTGGCACTCTAGGGAAAAAAGTATCAAAATAAATGTCATAGTGTAGTGTGTACTCGGAATATCAGAATATCATTTTCTATTTAAATTAGTAAAAATATACGGGATATCTCATTTCAAAAAGAATATAAAGTCGTTTTCGACTAAACCGAAACTAATAAAAAACAACTGAATTGGTAAGACAATGCACATTTATGTTATATACATAGGCGTAGCTAGGACTGGCAGGAGTGGGAAGCTGCCCCCTAGCCCTGGGAAAAGTCAATAATTTCTTGTAGATATTAAATTTATACCTATAGATTTAGGGACTCCGCACCAATAAATACATTAAAATATACACGGATCATAACAGGGCCGTTCCTAGGGTGACTTGCGCCGTGGTGCAAAAAATTATTGGTTACCCCTACAAGAAAATGTAAATTGAGGAATAAAAATTTTTAAAGACCAAAAGAAAGATCCCCACTTTTACAATACTGACTTCTTTATTCAAGTATTCCACCTTGCTTTCCTTTCTTTTGAAGAGCGAAAAAAGTCCTCAAATTAAAATTACAATGTTTTCAATCCAAAAGTGTATTTCCCAATTACCGCCCTTCATTTTAAAAATTTCCGCCCTTTGTTTCACACTTTTCCGCCCTCGTAGAGTTCCGCCCAGATGCCTTGCACCACCCGGTAGGCACGGACCTGTTTCCTAATTGCAGTAAAAAATAAGGCTAGTTTGTGAGCCTGTTTTATTAAAAATAAAAGATTACATAAACCTAGATATGAAAAAGCATTGTTTTTAAGATACAGGGTGTTATTTTTTTAAACATCGTCTTCTTATTAATTTCCTTAATATTCCTTGACCGACTTTTTATAAAAATTGTCAATGTAATTTGTAGTATTGTGGGGCTTATTTACCCCCAATTTGATAAAATGTATTCAGTCCAGTGGCTTCTCGAGCCACCTAAAAGATAATTTCTTTATATAATAGGGTACGCTAGTAACTTTAGTGTATTTTTATATTTTATTTAAATTATCCAAATAAAAAAATCTTTTTGTCTAATTTTTTTTCGTGTCTTGCTTAGTTTTTAATTAAATAAAACTCTTGTGTTATTATTGTTTAGTTCTGAAATTAATTGTATTGTTACATAATTGTAATAAATATCATATTAATTTTCAAAAAATAAATGTTCTTATGTTTGGGGATATGCAATTTAACGGATTTAATTTGTTTTCTCAAAAACTAGGTAGGATACGAAAACATAGACGCAAAAATGCTGTATTTTTGTTTTTTTAAGAAAATATGAAAATTACACAAAAGCCAGTGGCGTATTTTTTGTCAGAAATAGCCTTTAGATGCCATTTAAGATGCCACTTAACTTAATAAATTTATTCAAGTTAAATGTTATTAAAATAGGATAAAAAGTAATTAAATTATTGATAGAAAGTTATAGCTTTTAATATTATTATTTAGATGTCTTTCATAGCGACTGACACTTTTTTCTCTATGCAAAATTTACAAATTGTTAATCGGAACAATTTTACCAACACACATTCTTAAAGAAAATAAAATACCCTACTAAGAAGCTCTCTTATCGTCAAATAAGCCATTATCATCACGCTTTGAATATTAAACCATTTTTCTATCTTTAAGGGTAAAACAATTAAAGGGTGGAAACACCTTTAAAAAACACCCGATCAGTTTGTCTTTGCCTCCCTTTCCCTAAACAAAATGTTGGCTACACCCATGGTGATATACCTACACATCAGAATTTACTCTGATATTTTACACAATAATAGAGTCAAAGAGGCCCTTTGGCTAGTGACCCCCGTATTCGGAATTAATTTTCTCAAAAACTACTAAAACGATATTTTTAAAAACGCAAAAACCATTGAAAAGATATAAAACCCTTTACTAAAGGTGTCGCTTGATCATTTTTATGACGTTTATGTTGTTGAGGGGGAATAGCCCTAAAGAAGTTTTCGACACAAAAAGTGGCCCCCTAAAAATAAAAATTGATGTAATTGAGGATTTTTTTATAAGTTTACAAATAACATGATTATACGAGGTGGCTCGTTTTAACCTAACGTATCTTTAAGTTGTACTCCAGTACACCTATATTATTTATATAGTATGTCCGGCGACGGGGTAGACCAGAGGACAAACGGACCAAAAATTTAATTTTTCGAGGAAAATTAATTCTTTATTAAAAGTTATGCTAATTAAAATAATATAATTGTCGATAAGAAAAATACAAATTGTATATAGGGTGTCCCAAAAGTTAAATATTTATTTTGCTTGAATAGTTATTTTAAAATTTTTAACAAAAGGATATTAAAGTAAATAGTTTGAAATTATCATATCTCTTGTCATATTGTTTTTTATTATGTTTAGATAGTATTCATTTTTTCGGTTTAAATTTCTTTGTATTGTATACTTAAATATCACCTTCGAGTAGGTATTTCACAAATAAATTATGTCAACCCAATTTACCCGTGAACAAATGAGCAGTCTGCAAGCTAGTAAAAAAATCCAGTAACTGGATATAGTAGGGGAGATAGCCGATTGACGGACCACCACCACCGGTGGAGCTTATTATCTCAAAATCTCTGACGTCAGTAATTATTTAGGAATCTTGCGCAACGCGTTATTTAGGGCGTGGCCCCTACTATCTGTCAAACCATAAGTGTCATCTGTCAAATGTCAAATGTCACCTGTCATATGTCAAAAATCACGTGACTTAGAAAATGGCCGCCATGCGTAGGATACTTGCGCTATGGTCATAAATTGATTTGCGCAAACTCAAAATTTTAAGTCGTACCGTTCGGGCGCTATCGACTAAAATCGTAATTTAACCCTGATGATGAGTCATCAGCGCGCAGTTTAAATTTTTTAAATATAGTATTACGTCATACCTATCGAATAGCGAAAACCGCATGACGCCATCTTTAGCCGTAAAGGCGTGACAGCTGTTTAAAAATAGTTGAGAGATATCAATTAGCGATTAGAACGGTAACCCGATAGAAAATTAATCATTGCTGCCTTACATGTGCTTAGAATAATGAAACTTTGGCAAAGAATAGTTGCTAACGGCAATAATTTGAAGAACACGCTTGTCACTTGATAAGCCTGATATGTTAGAAATTACGGCCTCCGCGCCTAAACCTTGGGTTAAAGCGCGGGGTGTAAGCGAGGGGCTTAAGCGCATGTGTAGAGCTTTATAAATTTTAAGGTCAAAGCATACAAAACGTCAATAATAACAAAGATAGCTGCGGTTAGATAATAAACGGTAAAAAACAGTAGCAACTAAATAAAAAGCAGTGTTTGTAGTAAAGCATTTATTTTTAAATAATAAATACATTCATAATAATAATAATAATAATAATATATTATATTATTATTATTATTATATATATATAATAATAATAATATATATATATTATTATTATTATATCCGCTAATGGTCTCATCGAGCGTAACCTAAAAAAGGAACTTGAAACCATAAAATTAGAGGAAGTGCAAAAAATCGTACTCACCGCCCAAAAAGCAGCGATTTTGGGTACTTGCAGGACCGTCCGGCGAACTCTCACACATGACTAAATTGTTGATCTCCGGATCCCGATCTAGTCATGACCGATCCACCGTGTGTGTGTTAAAAAAAAAAAAAAAAAAAAAAAAAATAATAATAATAATAATAATAATAATGGTGACTAACCAGCCACTAACCACTAAAGCAGGAAAACCCCGGCAACGCATGAAGTGGACTGATCAACTTAACACAGATCTTATGCGCTGCTACTACAAAGTTACCAAAGGAGAAACAATTACTGTAGGAATAAGGCCTTTGTTACTTTAAGCTTTTGCTGAAATTCATCCAGTCTTGCACACTTATCTGAACAAAGGCTAATCGATCAAAAACGAGTCATTATACATAACAAACGCCTATCAAGGAAGCTCTTGGAGAGACTTAGGGATGAGGCTTTTGGTCCTGCTAACCTTCAAGAAAATCATAAAAACTTGGCACCACCTGCAGAAACCGCGCAATCAGATCCAGATCCCCCACCATCACCGGATCAGACAGAACAACACCAAGATCCTAATGATGATACTCAATTAGAGACGGTGAGAAATCATTTTATTAAGGCATTACTAGAATTTTCGGGAATGGATCCTACAAAGCGACCAGTAATTCCTAAACAGAAATGTAGTAAGCAACTAGCTATTGTAGCAAGCTTATTAGACACTGCAATCCTCCAGCAATATCTGGAAGAACACACCACTTTTAATGACTTCCACACTGCTGTTTACGCTGCAGCTGTGGCAGCTATTAGAATGATTTGCACATATGAACTCATTGTTGCAGACAATAGAAATATTTTCACGCGACATAAAAATGAGCTTCGGTGTCGATAAATGCAAAACTCAAACAGTTATCAAAGGGACGCACACCACAAATGACTTTGTACTAAAAGACGGTAGTCTTATTCGATCTATGGATGAGGGAGAAACCTATAAATATTTGGGCGTATATCAGTCAGCCCGTACAGAGCACAGCAGGAAGAAGGAGAACCTTCAGAAAGAATATTATTAACCGTCTAAGAGAGATTCTAAGAACTAAACTTAATGCTAAGAACATGATTAAAGCAGTTAATACATATGCTATTCCGGTCTTAACGTACTCTTTTAGTGTAATTAGATGGACAAGGACGGATATAGAAGATATTGAGAGGAAGACAGACAACTCTCACGAAATTTCGAGCACATCACCCACAATCGGCTATTGAAAGACTTACCCTTTCCAGAACCAAGGGAGGCAGAGGACTTACTGATCTTGCTTTTCTTATCAAAAAGAAAGTAGCAGATCTTCAAAAATACTTTTTACTAAAAGCGAAACCTCCATTCTTCATCGAGCAATCATGCGAGCAGACTACAACTACACCCCTTTAAATCTTTGCAATGTTAACGCAGAACCTAATATTACATCAAAAGCAGATCATACAGCCACTAAAATCAACACATGGAAAGAAAAGGCCCTACATGGAAGGTATCCTCACGACCTTAATGCCGAAAATGTCGATTATGAAAAGTCGAACTATTGGTTGACTCGAGGGGATCTATTTCCTGAAACTGAGGGCTTCATAATAGCTATACAGGATCAAGTGATAGCTACAAGAAACTATCTTAAGTTGATTACAAAAGATCCGAAAATAAGAGACGACCGTTGTAGAAAATGCCTGAGCCTTCCGGAGACAATCCAACATATAACAGCAGGATGTATATCTTTATCATCTACTGAATATCTGCACAGGCATAACTGTGTGGCAAAAATAATCCATCAAGAACTGGCTAAGCTGCATCATCTGACTAACGACACTTGCCCTTACTATCATTACAAACCAGAAACCGTGCTTGAAAATGATAACTTTCGCCTGTACTGGGACAGAACTGTTCTGACTGATAGAACACTACCCTCAAATAGACCAGACATTATCTTGGTTGATAAGGTAGAAAAGAAAACCTTTCTTATTGACATAGCAGTGCCAAATACCAATAATATCCAGAAAACCATACATAACAAACTTGCTAAGTACGCAGATTTGGCGCACGAAATAAAACAACAATGGAGGCAAGATAATGTACAAATAGTCCCGATAGTGATCTCATCGACGGGAATTGTCCCTGTAACATTGTCAAAAAGTCTTGGCACTTTAGGTCTACTTTACTACCTTATAACTGTTATCCTACAGAAATCTGTCATTCTTAATACATGCAACATTGTTCGAAAATTTTTAAATCTACCATAGGAGAATTCATCTTGCCTCCTAGGCCGATGAAATTATCAATACCGCTAAACAGCGAGCTACGATGAAAAATAATAATAATAATAATAATAATAATAAAACGCTGTTTATGAAGCTGCGAAACAACTTGTTCCTAAAAACCGCTCAGATAGCTTTCACCAGGCATTTCGGAAGACGGAACGCAGAATTCAGCAAATTGCCAAAAAAGTAGATCTAACGCGGCAAGAGGCATTGCGCATTCAAAGTGTAATGGAATATATATCAGCCAACAGACCTTTTACGGCAAAGATCAGAAAAATAGCTTTAAAACTACGCCAAAAACACCATACACTTAACAGAATCACGCTTCAGGTCATTAAGCAGCGTTGCCTAGACCGCATACGCTCGTTGGGTGTTATAACAACAGCCTTAAGGAAAAGGCTAAAGGGCTGAGAGATACAAATAAATTTGTCACTAAACCCTCTAGCTTTCTCTCAGACCCAGCACCAAAGGTCGAAAATCCGCCACAAGCAAATGTTGTGGAACAGTTCTGGAAGGATGTCTACGAGGACTCGAAGCCGTTACGACGGGACACTCCTGCTTTAAACAACTTTAGTGCCTATTGTGCCGACAAGGAACTTAACCAGCACGAAAGTCCACCAATCACGACGGAGGAGGTGAAAAGAGCCCTAGATGGTGCAAGGAATTATTCTGCACCGGGTCCGGATGGCATTAATAACTTCTGGTGGAAGAAATTTCCCAGTACCCATCCGCATTTGGCCAGAATCTTTGATTCGTGGCTTAATAAAGACACACCAATTCCTGAATGGTTTGTAGAAGGCCGGACTATATTAATACCAAAAAGGGAGATCTAACACAGCCAAAGTACTACAGACCAATCACTTGCCTTAATACCAGCTACAAGGCTTTTACTAGAATTTTGTATTCTAGAATACTGAGTGCAATAGATCCTATTCTCTCTGATATAGGGGAGCAGCGAGGAGGAAAAAGAGGAATCAATGGTTGCAAGGAAAATCTCTTAATCGATATCGATCGATCATCACACAAGACTCAATCCAATACAAACGCAACCTCAGTATGGCATGGATTGATTACAAAAAGCCTTTGATACAACATCGCATGAATTAATATTGCATCTGCTTAAAGATCTCAAAGTTCCTCCTAACCTGATTCGTTGCATCGAACAGCTGATGCCGCTCTGGAAATCTAAATTCTCCATAACATCTGGAGCACAAAAAATCATTACTGATCCCATAACATTTAAACGGGGCGTATTTCAGGGCGACTCACTAAGTCCTCTATTATTCTGTATATCGCTGCTTCCCGTATCCGTGTCTCTTCGGAAGACTCGGGGGTATTGCTGTGGACCACCTGGAAGAAAGGAGCGTAAGGTAACACATCTGTTTTATATGGATGACCTTCAAACTCTATGCAACTAGTGAGCGAGATCTACAACAGTCTCTTAAAGTGGTTCACGAATATACCAAAGATGTTGGCATGGAGTTCGGACTTGACAAGTGTGCAAAACTTAGGCTGGTGAAGGGCCGATATGGTAACGATTTAGAGGCTGATCAACTTGCTGACAGCGCAATTCTCGTATCGACCAAAATCGTACTCAGGATATTAAAGATGTAAAGACCGAGCTTGAAGCAATTACAGCCAACGCTTAAGAAAAATATGGAAATCTGAACTATCAGGATTGAATAAGGTTGCTGCAACTAACATGCTAGTATTGCTGTATTGCTTTATTCGTTTGGAGTAGTTAAGTGGACGCGAGAAGAGTTGCGCGAACTGGACGTTAGCACACGAAAAATGATGCATGTCTCCCGCATTTACCTTTCACGCCATCAGGGAGGTCGCGGTCTTTTAAGCTTGGAGTGTATGCATGATCGTTTGGTTTTGAGTCTTGCTTGTCAGGTTGCCAAAAGCACGGATCCACTACTGCAGTTAGTAAAAGAACATGAGATGGCCAATGTTGGAGCATTTTTGTTCAAGGCAGCCGAGCGAGCCGCGGAGAAATTCGGTCTCAGATTTGAAATAGATTCTAATGACGACCAATCACTTATAATCACTACAGTAGTAGTGCTGTAACAGCTACAGTTAAAAGAGCCGAACAACGTATGCTCTTAGAAGATCACATCAATAAGCCGAAGCACGGAGTCTTTTACAGAAACATCAATAGACTCGATCTATTTCGAAAGCTTACGTTTGGGTTTTTGAAATCCGCCGAGCTTAAGTCTGAGACCGAAGGATTTTTACTAGCATGCCAAGATGGGGTACCGAAGCCAATTTTCCAACGTTCTTGACACCGCATGTCGAGCCTGTCGACAGCAACCTGAAACCCTTATGCATTTATTGTCAGCTTGTCCAGTGCATGCTGTCAATAGCTACATCCATCGGCATAATGACGCTCTTCGGGTACTTTACTATCACCTGAGGCTTTACTACGGCATCGATGAAACAGCAATCCTGCCGTTTGCTCCCGGAGACATTGAGGCAGTAGTGGAAAATGACAACTGTCGCATATACTGGAACTACGCGTTCCCAACAACGCATCAAATTCAAGCGAATAAATCCGACATCGTTCTCCTTGATAAGACAAACCACACCATGTATGTAATAGAGTTCTCCGCCCCAGCGGAAACTAACATCGATATAAAAGAACGGGAGAAACGAGCCAAATATCAAGATCTTCTTGGCGAACTTCGGAGGCTCTATCCGGAGTATACCGTGCGATTGGTTGTCCTGATAATTGGCGTTTTGGGAGGCATGAAGAATAACATATTAAGGGAAATGAGGTACGTTCCAGCATGTAAAAATACACCCGAACAACTGGTGATGAAGATGCAGAAATCTGTTGTCCTTGGATCCCTTCGTCTACTGAGGCAAATGAATTTGGCCGAAGATCACTGACCGAGCGGACGCGAGGAGTGGTCTTCGATATGGATGGCCTTCCGCACGACGCCCTATGGGTTCGGAGCCATGGGATACGTCGTGTAGTATCTTTTAAAGAATAATAATAATACATGGTTGCCATATTGATAAATAATTCTTAGAATAATGCCGTATAAAATAAATAGCAGTGATTGCAGTAAAGCATTTATTTTTAAATTACAAAATACATTGTTGCCATATTGCTAAATAATTCTTAGAATAATGTATTACGGTTATTTAAACTCTTCTCACAGACATGGTGAATATTTTACAAGTTTGTCATGAATAATCAAACAGTAAGCATTTGTGTTTGCAGAAAAGTTTTGTTTTGTTTCAATCTCTAACCTTTCATCAATAATGCTAGAATTAAGGATTTCATTTTGTCTTGAACAATCAATTACAATTAAGGGTGCATAGTTTTTAAATTTTTTGGGAGTTAAAAGCAGTTCGTTTTCTTCTTCGTAGTAGCTTTCTTGAAATTCTGAGTACATTTCATTGAGAGTAGCTATTATACCTCTCGAAATCTCCAAATTTAAATTATCGTATGGATAAAATTCAGAATTTAAATAAAGCTTTGCATTGATACATCACAATGATCAAATAAGCTACAATTTTTCTTGTAGTTATCTTTTCGAGCTGTTTGAAAACCTAAAATTATCCATCTTGGTCTTTCCACCTGCACCGAATTTTTAAAGGTCCATGTAATATGTTTTCAAATCGGTATTGAAGCATGTTCTGTGAGTTCCCAGCTTCTAAAACCGATATCCAATTCAGCTCCACTTCCAACAATCTGTAAAAGTTCTAGTCGTTCAGCATCGGATACTGTAATATGTGGTAGCTTCCAAACAATTTTATCAATATTAACTTCTACATTTTCTCCAGCGGAAGTGTTAATAACGGCATTTTTATTGGAAGAACTTCTTAACATGCTTAACATTTATAAGTATCTTTTGAAAATCTTCAGCGAATCCTAGTAATGTCCTTAGTGGGACACAAACATTAAAAGTTCCGTTTGAGCCCATCCCGTCCCAGGTATTATCATCTTTAATACTCCAACCAGCGTTTTTATATTTAATTAACTCATTACCATTGTAAGAGACATAACCTTTCATTGTTGCTGCTATTCCAGGATCGAATGTACTATTCCTAATCGAATCAATAACTTTTCCGCCAATTTCAAGACGAATTTCTTCAAAGAGGTGTCCCACAAAGTTGTTTACAAGTTTAGCAGTGTCTGAAACTCTTCCATCGGACCCTTTTAAAAGTCGTCCTTCCAAATAAATATGACTTGCCCAAGGTAGGGTGTATATATCAGTTTGTTGCACCGGTATTCGAATTTCATCATTATTTTTAAAAGAGCTGGAGTACGGTAAATGGCTATGCCTTTCTATTTTTGTAATAGAGTTATCAAAGTTTAGCGAATCTGTTACGTTTAAAATGCTCATTTTCAGAGTTCTTAACAAGAAGCCCTATGGATGCAAGAAATCTTATATTTTCTTCTGTTAAGCTCTTTTTAGTGTTCCCAAAGCTGGTTAAAATTGACAATTTTCTTGGCGTTATATTTAACAACCATAACACGTGTGCTCTGCACAATGTTCTGCAGTATACTGACACACACATCACGAAGTAGTTATTTATAAAGACTTTCTCAAATGTAATCTAATAGTAATAACTTCTCCTCTAAAGTCAACCAATTCACCATCTTGATCAACCAGTTTTAATATAATGTTGCTGATAATTTTGGTGGATACAGGCATATAAAGCACATTTTGAGGAATTTCTATAATTTTGAAACCAGCTGGTACTGATGGCGAAAATTCATGTATTGTATGAACAAGCTTATTATTGTGATAGGCGCCAGTAACGATATTACACTCGATTTTAATCACGTTAATTTTCAGAATGTTTACAGGTGTTTGCGATACATGTTTAACGTTGGGCTTTAGCAAAATATTATGAAATCCCAACAATTTTCCAATAGAATTTGTCTTAGTAAAGTCAACTGTATGAGAACATTCAAGCTCGCACTTGAGCGTATTGACATTACCCTTTAGACTTAGGGTACAATTAAAATCCTTGATGGCTTTATTTTTTTCCTGTATGGCGTCTTGTAGATAATCATTTATATTGCACTTATTTCATATGATCCAATCGGGATTTCTAGAGTAATATTACCCACATAAAATTTGTTATTGCTATTATCAATGTTGGCTATGGCGTTAAACGTTTCTAAACTGACTAATCCAAGCTCGTACTCACTAGTGTCATCTCTCAAGTATATGGGTGGGTTATAGTTTGCTTCTAAAATGGAACATTATCAACACGTGTCTAGAGCTACATAAAGATTATTAACAATAATACCGTATTTAAGAAAAACAGTACCGTATTTAAAAAAACAGAGCCGTAAATTAGAAAAACAGTGCCGTATTTTAAAAAAACGGTGCCGTATTTTAGAAAAACGGTGCCGTATTTTAGAAAAACGGTACCGTATTTTAGAAAAACAGTGCCGTATTTTAGAAAAACAGTGTCGTATTTTAGAAAAACGGTGCCGTATTTTAGAAAAACGGTGCCGTATTTTAGAAAAACAGTGCCGTATTTTAGAAAAACAGTGTCGTATTTTAGAAAAACGGTGCCGTATTTTAGAAAAACAGTGCCGTATTTTAGAAAAACTGTGCCGTATTTTAGAAATACAGTGCCGTATTTAGAAAAACAGTGCCGTATTTAAGAAAACGGTGCCGTATTTTTGAAAAACAGTGCCGTGTTTTAGAAAAACCGTGCCGTATTTTGAAAAAACAGTGTCGTATTTTAGAAAAACGGTGCCGTATTTTAGAAAAACGGTGCCGTATTTTAGAAAAACAGTGCCGTATTTTAGAAAAACAGTGTCGTATTTTAGAAAAACGGTGCCGTATTTTAGAAAAACAGTGCCGTATTTTAGAAAAACTGTGCCGTATTTTAGAAATACAGTGCCGTATTTAGAAAAACAGTGCCGTATTTAAGAAAACGGTGCTGTATTTTTGAAAAACAGTGCCGTGTTTTAGAAAAACGGTGCCGTATTTTATAAAAACGGTGCCGTATTTTAGAAAAACAGTGCCGTATTTAAAAAAACAGTGCCGTATTTTAGAAAAACTGTGCCGTATTTTAGAAATACAGTGCCGTATTTGGAAAAACAGTGCCATATCGCTTAAGCAGAGGGCTCTGGGCGATTTGCTTAAGCAGTGGGCGGCCCCAAAAGTAAATCCTAATTATTAAAAATATATCTTAACCATGGATTTGAACAAGTTGGACAAGGATGTGAGGCGTAAAATAAATGAAGCTACCAATAGTATTCGAAAAAAATACCAGGATTTAAAGAAGCAGCAACGTGAGAATGGCGAGCTAGAGTTCGACACGAATGATGATCAGCGCTCAGAAGATAAGCGGAGTTTGCAAGAAGATCCAAACATTCTTCAACTCCTTGATAAACATTCGCGTAGTGTAAAAAAATTATATGATTCAATAAAAGCTGGCCGTTATGAGAATGCTGTTATATTGGAAAATACGTATAAACCTTTGGCAAAAATAATATCCAAATCAATACAAGACACTCAATCTGGTAAACAACCATTTATACCAAAGTCCTTAAAAAGACGTCAAAGCGAAAATTTTACTCATACAGTAATAAAGAAAGCACGAACTCCTCTTAACTTTGCCAGTCCCGTTAAAAAACAAGACGATATAGCTGAACAAGAAAAAGAATATATGGATGATGAGCCGTCGGAAGATGATCAAATGATGGAAGAAGGCGAAACAGAGGAAACTGATTTGAACAGAACTATCTATGAGCACCAACCTGAAGAAAGTTACTTTGATGATGATGACTTTAGAGTCGACCCACAATTTAATCCTGTTCAGATTGATAGTATTCCGGAAGAATCCTTTCGAGAATATCTAGATCAGTATGATCCGCTACCTAGAGAATATGTGGAAGGTTTTATAAAAGATACGGAAAACGAGTACGATCGAAACTATTTAAAACATGATATGGCTACTGATCATCTAACTTTCGGTGATTCTCGACTTGAATTTAACGGCCCAGATATTTATGTTAAAGGGGAAAAATTTATTGGAACTCCTGGTCTATATGAACTTATATTCAAGACGAATCCGTTAAAAAACAAATTTACAGCACTAGACGAGCGAGCATTTGCAAAATTGGTTTTGCTAACGAATGCTAGTAAGAGAAATTTTGATGAAAACGAACAGCATGTTGGCAACAGAGGTGTCAAGTACATGTTAACAATTAAACCATTACTCGAACGTATAAAAGAGGAGCGAATAAGAAAACAAAAAGAACGCGATAAACAATTGCGAATTACAAGAGCACAAATTACTCAAGGCTATGGTTTACCAATTGATACTAAACATAAAATATTTAACAATAATAAAACTGATTATATTTATTGGGATCATCCAAATGAGCTTGTGGGATAGATTAAGATTGTTAATGGCTAGCCAGAAAGTGGGTAATAGTAACCATAAAAATGAGATTATGAGTATTATTGAAGAGTTAAGGGAAGTTGATATTATTGAATAAAAAGAGTTGATTTAGTATCATAACCTCATTTTCAAGATGACTCTTGAGAAATTCGGACGTAATTTAACTCATCCATATCATTTAGCAAAAAGCATAAAACAGAAGATGGTGTGAAGGATTAGCCTGAAAACAACTTGTATGGCTACATGAATATTATGTAAAACGTATATACCTAAACGCAACAATAAATGAAAAACCAAGCGATTTGTTACACCAGAAGTTAAATTTAAATGATTATATTTTACTTTTAGGAGATAAAATTCGACCACGTACCAAAATACACGCTGAGTTTATAATTAAATATCCTATTTTATAAGGCATTATTCTAAAAATTATTTAGCAATATGGCAACAATGTATTTTGTAATTTAAAAATAAATGCTTTACTGCAAACACTGCTTTTTATTTTTAAGGTATTATTCTAAAAATTATTTAGAAATATGGCAACCATGTATGTATTTTTTTATTTTATAATAAATGCTTTACTACAAACACTGCTTTTAATTTAGTTGCTACTGTTTTTTACCGTTTATTATCTTACCGCAGCTATCTTTGTTATTATTGACGTATGCTTTGACCTTGAAATTTATAAAGCTTACACCTGCGCTTAAGCCCCCGTTTACACCCCGCGCTTTAACCCAAGGTTTAGGCGCGGAGACCGTAATTTCTAACATATCAGGCTTATCAAGTGACAAGCTTGACCTTGAAATTATTGCCGTTAGCAACTATTCTTTGTCAAAGTTTCATTATTCTAAGTTTAATAA
Organism: Listronotus bonariensis; assembly: GCA_014170235.1. Lineage (NCBI taxonomy): Eukaryota > Metazoa > Arthropoda > Insecta > Coleoptera > Curculionidae > Listronotus > Listronotus bonariensis. The sequence continues at coordinate 36,984 of JACEGR010005145.1, forward strand.
GGCAGCAATGATTAATTAAAAATTATCGGGTTACCGTTCTAATCGCTAATTGATATCTCTCAACTATTTTTAAACAGCTGTAACGCCTTTATGGCTAAAGATGGCGTCATGCGGTTTTCGCTATTCGATAGGTATGACGTAATACTATATTAAAAAATTTAAACCGCGCGCTGATGACTCATCATCAGGGTTAAATTACGATTTTAGTCGATAGCGCCCGAACGGTACGACTTAAAATTCTTGAATTTGCGCAAATCAATTTATGACCATAGCGCAAGTATCCTACGCATGGCGGCCATTTTCTAAGTCACGTGATTTTTGACATATGACAACCCTACAAATAGAATTTTAACCAAACATTACGAGATGGCGATGATAAAAAGGTTAGATTTCTGTTTGTGAGTAGGAAGTAAGTAGTAGTGGTAATAGGAAATTACATAAACTAATGATGATCTCAAATGAGTCCACGTTTACGACGAATGAACTGTAGCATCGCAAACATGTTAATCCTTTCTTTAAAATAGCAATGACGTCAGTATTTTAAAAAAGTGAATGTTTACAATGGTTTAATAGTATCGTATTTCTTTTAGAATACTGGTAACCGCATTTTATATTTAAATATGTAAAGTACTTTTTTCCCAATCATTTGGAACAATTGCCATTTGATTATCGAGGTAAAATGTACTTCCACCAAGATGGATGCCCTGCTCATTTTTTAAAGAAGTAAAGGAATGGCTTGATTTGAAATTTGGACAAAAATGGAGAAGCCCCGCCATCAAGTTAGCAAATACGTATTTGTGGGGACAGCTAGTTTATGCAAATCCACAACTAAATGATCAAAAAATTTTGAAATAAAGAATTGTACAACTTGTATAAGCAACTTCCTTAGAAGAAGGGAGTGACATATACAGAGTGTTGTAGGCTGGTTCAATAAGTGGACTGTATTTTTCTTTTTCTAATAACAACTTTTATTGAAGCTTGGAATTAAAGTAAATATTACAAAATTTTGGGAAGCTAAATTCTAAAACTCTTGACAATTTTTATCGTCGCTGTCAGTCTCTTTTCCACCTGGTCTTACTGGTGGTTATTCTATTACCTCCTATATAAATCTTAACACAGAGTATTCACAAATGGGGTTAATAAGAGGACAAATGAACCAAAAATTTAATTTTTCGAAAAAAGGTAATTCTTTATTAAAATTTTTGGGTATTTGATTTTGGTCCAATTTTGAAAATTAGGCCCTAAATTAATATAATTAGGCCCTAAATTAATATAATTATGCATTATTTTTATTAATTGGATTTTGTATTCTTTGCTCAGCTATTAACATATCTAAAAGTTGATACTGTGGTCTCGTTTGGTTTACACTGTCAGAATTAATTTGTTAAGTAAATATTCATAAGTGATATTTAACGGTATACAAAAACAACGAAACTTTTCAGTGATTATAAACTTAAAACAATATTAATATGTAAACCCAATGACAACAAAATATGTTCTTAGAGATATGATAATTTCAAACAATTTATACTGTGTAAAAAATAAGCAATTTTCTTAATAAAGAGTACTTTATTCTTGTAAAAAAATTGACCTTTGAAACACCCTGTAGGCAATTTAATTTTTTTCGTCGACAATCGTAGACGACGTAGGTAACTCAGGTACAACGATGCACTATGGGATAGAAATGAAATTTTTTGGCCAAAATTCTGAGACATACCAATCAAACTTAAAATTATGTGGTCTTTACTGAAAAAAAATTGAAAAAAATATTATGCATTATTACAGGTGGTTTTTGGGGAACTGGGGTTATTATATATTATAATTTTACACCCCCTTAACTTTAGTATTTTTTATTGTACAAAATTACCTAAAATATCCGCATGTTTAGTTAATTCTAAAGTTTTGTAATCAGTAATCGGATTTTTATTATCTCATATGATATACAGGGTACGACAATAAGCATGATTTTTTTAAAATGGAACACAGTATACATTATAACACCACTAAAAAGATCTTTTAGAAAGATTTTAAAAAATACCACACTTTAAATGTCTATCTTAATTAGTTTTGGAAATATGACCATCCAAATCTGAAGAATATTTTTAAATTTTCATAAGCGTAATAAATCTACCAATTTTTTTATTTTTTAACGTATAAAATAAATAAAAACACTGTTTTATTAGGTCAATCCTGCAGTATTTGTATCTTTTACCAGAATGCTTTTATATTATTATTAAAAAATGTATCTTTCCTTACACTTAAAAGTAGCAAAAAGTAGCAAAGGTATTGTTAGTACAAAAACTGATGAAGAGAACGGTAGAAAAATCTTTGACAAAAGTAGCGAGACTTCGCGAGACTATATCTGAAACGCAACAATAGCTTTTATTCTTTAAATTATTTTACTTTTTTAGTAAACCAGGCTAATAATAAACTTGGTAAATTAAATGGTATATATTTATGTCTACTTGGGTAAGAATAATATAAATTATTACAATTTTTGAGACAAAGCTAAAATACTTTTCATTTATTATTTATTTATTCTCAGTTTGTATGATTTTCATTTATTCTTAAAATATATTTTTAAGTTTTCTTTAAACGTAATAGAAGTCGTCAAATCCTTTTATAATTTTTTGTACATGTAGTTTGGAGTATCTACTTTAAAATACACAGTATGAGCCATTAAAATTTTAGTTCCTTTTTGACCAAATTAATGGATCTCTATCCCTTAGTGCGATAAACGCAGCCGCAATAGCCGCTTGCATGCACATTTGCTACTCAACGCTATGTTGTATGTAAGTTCCAGAGTATGGCTGTGAGAATAAAAAACCGTATTTGGTTAATATTTTTGAGAATAAATAATATATACCTTAGCTGGCTGTAACAGTAGGTTTTTTCCATGCCACTGTGGCAGTGAACGTGTCAACCTGGATTTTAGAAATGGTTAATTGTTCTTGCAATGTCAGATGTTTAAAATAATGCAGATGCAAAAATCCGACGTAATTTCTTCGTCTGCGCATGCACACCGAAGTGGTTTTTCATATGCTAATTTAAGCATAAAGGTCGAAAAAGGCGAAGAAGATAATTAAACTATCAACAACCAACAATGTTTTAAAAGTAACAGTAAGTTTATAATACCTACTTTATTGCAGTACATGTAAAGTTTTATTATTTTTATGATACTGCAAGAAAGCAGTCAAATTAATAACAAAAACCTATATTTTAAAGATTATATCAAAATAAAACCTATTTTGCTTAGAAAATATAATTTTTTCACTTTTTTTTGTTGCAGTGTTATATGTGCTTTTTTTTAATTGACCGGAAAATTGAATTTTCCACTCAATTTTTAAGCAGAAATTGCTATTTTACAGGACTAATTTACTTTCCGGTCCCTAGTTTACTTTCCGGTCTCTCATTTACTTTCCGGTCCCTGATATCAAAAAATCCTCTTAGTCATGACAAAAATTGTCAGAGTTCAATTGTTACTATTGACAGTTCAAGATATTGTAAAGTAAAGAAAGCATCATTTTGCCAAAATGGAGTCAGACATGGAAAATCCAGATGAAATAATTGAAGCAGCGTCCTTATTGTCGTTTAAATATAACACTAAAAATTTACACAGTTTTTTTTCCGGTCAATTAAAAAAATTATGTACGATACTCGACCGGAAATATTTTTACGGGTCACCTCAAAACTACAGGACTCGCCTCCGGCTCGCCCTGTAAATGTTTTTCGTCGACCCGTAAAATACCATTTTCCGGTCTAGTAACGTATTTACGGCTATTTAGCTATTTTATGCTTTTTAATTTATTACTCTTAACTTTTTTGATATCTGTCATATTTTTGATAATACAAGGTGATTTAAAAAAAAGTACCAATTTTTAAGATGGCGGACCGAATTCAAGGTATTTTGGTCCCGCGAATTTTTTTGGAATTTTTAATATGTGAAAAAGACATAAAACACTAGCATTTTTTACTAGTCCCAACTTTAAGCTAATTTGTTTCGGGTATATTGCTAGTTGTACTAGGGTATTGTATTTTTAGCTTGGATAATTTTTGGGCCCTGTGCAAATTAATCTATAATAATCTTACCCTTCCACTTGTAAATCCTGGAGTAAGCATTTGCCTAGTTTCCTTCCACTCTTGATCTCGCAATATAAAAGGATTTCGTCCAAATAAAGGATCGATGTTTTTGTCAAGAACTAATTCATTATTGTGAAATGACTTAAAATCCTTTACTAAAATACGAGAAACTAATTCCGGATCTCTAACTAAAAGACATGGTGTATTTGCTCTAAAAATTCCTACGAAAGGGTATCCATCATATTTTCTAAAACAAAAAATAATAAATTCTTTCTGTTTTAAAAAAACATATACAGTGTGTTCCAGATTTTATTACAAAAGAACAAATAAATCAAAAATTTAAAAGTTAGGATACCTCTAAAATAGTATATTTGACACAAAAATGTATTTTTCCAAAAATTTAATTATTCGCCTATAAAGATTTTTTAATAATATACAACTTAGGGAACTACAGGGTGATTCCTAACCTATACGCATGAACTTGGGAAATTATTGCTATGGACAAACAATCACTAATAATGAAAACAAAAATATTTATATTTATTGAGGAAATAATCAATTATTTTTAATTAAATAGAATAACGTGAAATATAAAAACAAATAAAAAATACAAGTAGTAGATTTAATTCTATAAAAAGAATTGTATAAACATAGGTACGGAATTGCTTTGTTCCCAAGATACAGGGAAGCTTTAACAAAACATAATTTTTTTATCAATATGATAGTTACTTCTTATTCGATTTTAATAAACTTTGGCAGTGTTATTTATAAGTCTAAGGGGCTTATGTAGCCCTACTTTTTTCTATTTTATTAAGTCCAGTGGCTCCTGAACAAATATTTCCTACAAAAAATGTATTGCACTGAATTTTGTGCATTTTTTATATTTTCCCTGAAAAAAATCAACAAAACAGCTTTATTTCTGCGCTATATTTTTTGTAACCTGTCTAGTTTTTCAGAAAAAATAAAATAAAATCTGATAAGTCGCTACTATTAAATTTTATTAAAATGGGTTAAGGGATATTTAAGATAATAAAAATATATAACATAAGCTCATAAAAATGCCGGTAATTTTTTTACCGCAACACCCTGTATAAATTTAATGTATTTGTCGTGTAGCGGTATATATTTAACACCTACAGATAAAAAATAATTTTGTTCACGGCTAAGGGGGCAGCTGCCCTTCCCCTGCCGGTACCAACGCCCATGGAGGTGCCGCATGATACATTTTAATTTCCCATGTGATTAACATGGGAAAGCTTGTTTTGTTGAGTTTAGAATTTTGTAACTCTGTAAGGATTTATCAAAACGGTTAGACCAAATAATTTTCTTGTAAAAATTGACGCTCTACAAAAAGGCTTTCTTATAATTTTTGATAATCCGACGTGTTTCGAAGTTATTCAACTTCAAAATATAATTTATAATATTTTTTTCCAATTTATAAAAAACATTTGTCATATTTTTCATTTATTTATTAAAATTTTTTGACAGTTTAAACAAAGGATTTGTAAAACAAAAAAAATTAAATACAAGAAATTTTAAGGATTTGCCAACTTTTTTAATAAACTTTATAGTTTCGTCAAAAATTGAAAAAAACGCGTCGGTTTCTCGAAAAATTATAAAAAGCTTTTTTGTAGAACTATCAATTAAAAAAAAGAATGATTTGATCTAGTCATGTCGATAAAGTATTACTAATTTCTAAATGTAATTGTAATGTAGTTTTATATACCTGTTGGGAAAAAGGATTTTTGGTTAATTGGATTAAATTAATTAGGATGGGTAATGATTATTAATTATCCCCGTAATAAAATGGCAGTCTGTTGTATAGTGGTTTGTGTATCGATCGGCTCGGTGAGCAATGCTAGTATATTTCAGGCTGCGGAAAGGGATAGAGTTTGGATATTTATTTGCAAATTAGGATTTTGCCGACTGTGAACTTGTTTTAATTACACGCGTTTCCGTAAGACACTTTTATTAGGCCAATTCGTGGTTAAAATATTTATAACTAGATCCGAAATTTAGTTGAGGTGTTCTCCAACTACTCCTCGGGCACATACCCCTTCAAGCATTAAATCACTGAAAAACTTTTTCATGAATTAAACATAATATGTATTAGTAAAAATAATTACTATTTTAATTTTGTGGTTATAATATTATTCTGGTTGAGTCATTGTATTTTTACATTCTTTTCTGATTTATTCTAAATATTTTTAATCATATTTTGATTTTTTTAAACTATCAACAACCAACAATGTTTTAAAAGTAACAGTAAGTTTATAATACCTACTTTATTTATTGCAGTACACATTTAATATAATTAAAAATAAACCGGATGTTCAATTTAAAATAAGAAAGCTAAAGTCATTTTTGGCTAAACCGGAAGTGTGGATAATAACTACATATGTGAAACAATGCACATTTATGTGTTATACCTACGTACCAAATTTTATTTTAATGTGTTAAAAAATAAAAAGGTGTAGAGGTTTCATACCAAAATTCAACCGTTTTTGACTTATTCTAAATTTTATGTCAAAAATAACGTTTGTGAGCCATTACATAACCTTTAATTATTTCTAAACAAAAGGCTTAAATATAAATTGGGGTGGGTTCCTTGTAGAAAAAGAACTACTATAGTAAATTGTTTTGATATTTTGACAAATAATAAATACAGAGTAGTCAAAAATAATCGTTAAAAATTAGAACGACAAAAACCTTAAAAGTCAGCTATTTCAAATGGAAACCCCTATCTTTAATTACCGTGTCCTATTGAACATAAAAAAATAATGGTAAGTTTCTTTTAAGAATGTTATTTCAACAATCTATAGTTTTCGAAATTACACCACATAAATATTAAATTGTTTATATTTAAAAAATTATAAATTTTGTGAATAGGCAATAGACATCCTTATACAAACTAACCCTTATAATTTTGGTTATTGGAATAGTTGTGCCTGGGAAAACAATGAAATTGACTTTATGATAATAACCCTTTTAAAACGCATTTACGGGGGTTCTTTCTGATTATATTTCAAAAATTATAAATTTTGTGAATAGGAAATAGACATCCTTATACAAACTGACCCTTATTATTTTGGTTATTGGAATAGTAGTTGCCTGGGACAACAATGAAATGGACTTTATGATAATAACCCTTTTAAAAAGCATTTACGGGGGTTCTTTTTGACCAATATACCACGAATATTGTTACTATATGAAAGTGGCGCTTTAAATTTTACGCCCCCTTCAAACATGTAAATTCTCAGCCTTTAGGATTTGTGAAAATAACCTGTTTACTTTCGATTTAAATGAGAAGATTATATATTATAACTCCTATACGTAGGCTATCGTCAAAAAAAAGTAACCGTTCGCCCAATTCGACGACCAAAACATTTCAATTTTGAGCCTTATGGTTGCGGGACCATAATCTTCACCACTTTTAACATAACTTTAAAAATTGTATGTAAAACACTTTGGTAAACTTGTCCGACAAAAAAATGACGAAAACTCGAAAAATATATATTCTTTACTTTAAGAACGTAACTGGTTCGAAATTAACGATCAGTTTGTATTCATATCATATAAACAAAATAGGATGTACTCGGTGTCCCATCGGGAACTGCTGCGATAGATTTTTCGAAAAGTGGGCTTTGGAAAATTTTAAAAATTTGATAACATTATACAGTTAGTAGAAGACATAAAACTAAAATATTTTGACAGCTCTACTATTTCCGGTTATACCGGAAATTGATGTCAACTTCCTTATTTTAAATGGAACACATTATTTATTATTTATTTTTTAGATTTTGCGGTAAATTATTAACCTAATTTATAAATAACGTTCTAAATCTAAGTTCAACCGTTTTTGACTTATTTTAAATTTTATGAGAATGACGTTTGCAAGCCATTACATAACCATCAATTTCTATAACAAAAGTCTTTGATATAAGTTGGGTTTGGGTTCCTCGTAGAAAAAAAAATATTTTGAAAGACTGTATTGATATTTTCACAATTAATAAGTACCGAGTGCTCAAAAATAATTTTAAAAATTATATAGATAAAAACCCTAAAAGTCATTTTTTCCAATGAAAACCTCAATATTTTTTTAACTTGTCCTATTAAGCATCAAAAATAGGGATAAGTTTGTATAAGGATGTCTATTCAAAAAAATTAATAGTTTTCGAAATATTACCAATTTATTATTTCTCTATTCTAATAATGCTTTAAAATACGTCTTAGCTTAGCTTTAAGTTGGCATTTACAACGAAATGCGGTATTATAGCCAACTACACCGTACCTAGGGATGGCCACGATATATCGTCTATTTTGAAATATCAATATAACGAAACTCAAGTATTGATAATCTTCATTAATATTTAACTTCTTGATAAATCACAACTTAAATTGTTAAAAATATGCAAAATGGTACTAAGGTAAGTACTAAGCTAATTTTTACTATTATGCCTTATTTGAGTACCCACTACCTATTAAGACAAAAAAATATGTAATATAAGAAAATATATCGATATTTTTTTCTTTCTCAAATATCGATGTATCGATGTTTTTTTACAATTTAACATTCCTAACCGTACCTGCCCGTACCTAAATGCAATGTTAGAATGGATGAATGGAACAATGGATTTGTTAATTATGCAAATATCAATATAGTCTACTAAAATAGTTCTTTCTGTCCGAGAAACCCAACTCATAATACCGGCTTTTGTTTAGAAAAAGTTGATGGTTATGTAATGGCTTGCAAACGTCATTTTTGACATTAAATTTAAAATAAGTTAAAAACTGTTGGACCTAAGTATAGAACATTATACATAAATTATGTTTAGAATTTTATGCAGAATCTAAAAACTTAATAATTTGTAAATTTTTCGGTTTAAAATAAGAAAGTTTTCATTTACTTTCGGTATAACCAAAGGTGGTAGAGCTGTATAAATATTTTAGTTGTATGTCCACCACTGACCTTATATTGTTACTAAATTTTTAAACTTTTCAAAGGCCTACTTTTCGAGAAATCGATCGCAGCAGTTTCCGGTGGGACATCCTGTATAGGGTGTCCGACTAAATGTTGACACATTTTAATTGAAAATAACTTTAGAACAAATAAAGTTATGAAGATGCGGTTCTCGCAAGAAGCCACAGAATAAAAAAATATATATAATATATTTTCGCCATTTTGTTGTGACACAAAAACAAAATGACATATTTTTCGATATGGACACCTTTGTTATTTTAAAATAAACACCATGTATATTAAAAATTAAAATCTAATCTTACCCTTTAAAAAAATGTAACAAAAATTATGGTCATTTTAAAAGATAGTGGTTTTATTGACCTTTTAAAAATGCACTGCATGACATGAAATGACAATGAAACTTTAAGTTATTTCTAAAATAATAGTTGTAGTAGAGCTCGATTACTGTTTACAAATTTTTTATAATATTGGAAATAAACAAGAGTTTTTTCCGGAATTTATTTCCAGTAAACGATTCTTGAATTATTTGGGTTTGAGGTTGCCAAGACATAAATTCTAGAGTAATAAAATAACATTGTTGCGACTAGTTGGCATAGGTAATTTAATAATAAGCACCTGGAGTTGTGATAATAATTGTTTGTTTGTAAATTCTCATTATTTACAGTTGTTGGTTATTTTATTTTTTTGCATAACTTGTGTTAAAATCATACCTGTATTTTATTCCCATGAGGGAAACGCGGATATAATTTTCGTGCATGAATATTGCAACGATAGTACCACCGGTCGATACCCCAAAACGCCGCACACACGGCAAAATGCAGGATTTAGGTGGACAAAAATACAGTTTTCTTGCAACAGCGTAAATTTAGCTATATTTGTAGTAATAAACTTACAAAAGAAAAACAGTAACATTTTACACAACATTTCGTGTATACAGAGGCTTCATGAATTCCGATACATAAAAAAACATCTACGATAATAGTATATTATGAAAATACAATAAGCGGCCGAAATATGAAACATATTTATTAGGAAAGCATTTATACTGTTAAAAAAATGCTTGCATATATCAATTTTCATATTTTCTTGCTTGCCTTAACGGATTTGTTTTGACACCTGTCAAAAATTTGATGTTATGGACAGTTTGTTTTATAGCAATTGCTGTATTACTTTTATGCTCCAGAACCGCCCGAAACGACACCATAAGTGTTCCTTTTACAATTTTTTGACATTTTTTCATGTTGTAGAACCGTTCTTGACACTATTGACAGTTCAGAGAACGGTTCAGAACGTTTCTACAAGGTAAAAGGAATACACTAATTATGGGTCCTGCAGAACATACAGTTAATAATATACGAATAATTTTAAATTTTGGGCTAAATACATTTTTGTCTTTAATTAGTGGCTGTTTTGCATAGTGCAAATAATAACTAAATAAAACAATTTGTTAAAAAGAATATATAAAAAAATCAATCTTTCAAAATTTTTTCAAAAAATTCTAAACAAAATAACTTTTTTTCTTAAACTTGTACCACGACTAAAAAAATATTTAACATCTATTCAGAGTCCACATCGCTGTCGTTACTGTCACTATCACATTGACTTGCATCCTTTAAAAAATCAGGCATTTTTAACATATTTATGACTTCTTGTGAGTACATTTTTTTTGGTTTCGGGTTGATTTTCTGTACGATGAAATAACAGGATCCGAGGATATCAGAAGCATATGCAAAATATCTGTATTAGTATCAACTCTGGATGTTTTTCTTGAATGATGGAGGCGAATAGATTTGTATGCCTTATGACTTGCCTCTAAAACATCCTCGGACAACTGTCCTACAGGCAAAGGAAGAGACTGAATAATATCAGCTCCGTGAATTAATATTTTGTGCACAGTGGCACTCATATTATACCACGGATATAAGGTGATGTAAAGTTGGGCTGCCTCTAAACAATAGGATTTAAAATATTCTGTATTAATGTAATACCCACTTGCTAACACGGTTAAAATATTTGAAAAATATCGTATAAGATCAATATTTAAGCACGTAATACCAGCCACTTTTTCAGGATGTTTGAAAAATTTTCTAGCCGTGTTGCCGTCATTACTATTTCCACCTCCTTGTTTTGGTTGATCAACAACTAAACCCATTTCTGTGTAAAATTTCTCAGCTATAAGGTTTTTTTAGTTTTACCGCTAAGTTTTGCCTCAGGTGTTCTAGCTTGACACTGCTTAAGATCAAGTTTGTATGCGACGTGCAACAGAAGTTCATAAAATCTAAGATAACAATGTAAAACAGATATTCCAAATTTATAAGTTTCGGTATCACATTTTCTGGACAATACTTTAGATAAGTCATTAATATCTTTAGGTGAGATTTTGCAAACATTGCATGTCTGCGTTGATACGGTTCAGTAAGAACGTTATACGTTTTACCATCAATCATAGTACACATAACAGTGTGCCTAAAATGTAAGTCTTTTCCAGCAACAGTCGCTAAAGTTGGTTCCAATTTGGAGATTTGCGATTCAACTAGGTCATACTCCTTTTTCACATTAATAGAAGTTTCTTTTAGTAACTGAAATCCAATGGGACGGCAATAACGTGTGGAGGAGGCTTTTGGATTTTTCCAATAAATCTGCTTTGAGTTATTCGTTATTGCTGACATTTCTAAAGGTACTATTGTGGACAATATTATGTTGGAATCGCCATAGGGTGAACTTGATAGATTTTGTTTGTAAATGCTGTGCCCACCACTACCATCCAATCCCCACTTATATATGATATTGAGAGTTGTTATATCAGATGGTACCCGTTCTAATACTTCTGACTGAACTTTAACTAAACGTTGTACAGTCAAATCCAAAAGGTCTTGCAAAGGAATTCGAGCATCCGTATCCGTAACAAGTAATAGTTTTAGGGTAACACTCTTTTTAGCTGCAGAAATAACATTGTATGGAGGATATATGTTTGCTCCTTTTTTTTGCTCCTTTTTGAATATCTGTATATTACTCTTTTCCCAAATCGCAATCAACGATTAATGCCAAAGCTTCCTCCGGTTTATAAGGCAAAATAGTTGTTGATGGAGAGTCATGTACCAGTTTCATTTCTTTTAGCTGCTGTGACGTTGAATGAACAGCTAATTCTAAAACTTCAGCGGATGACCTTTTACCACTTTTTAACAGGGACTTTTTGCTGCAAAACATAATTTTTCTGTTTCATTTTCTGACACTAGAGCCATAACACTTCTTGATTTAGATCGTGTAGAACATTCTTCAAATAGCTTTTTAGGTCTACCTTTTGTTTTGTTTGATGTATCACAGCCTTTCTGCTCCGTTTCAGGTAAATGAAATTCAGCCTGCAGCCATTTTTCGTTTTTTATTACAAATCTGTCATATTTTCGATGACTAGCTCTCCATTTAAGAATAAATTTGGTTACAAAAAACTTGACGTTATTTTTAACATTAACTTCCACTTTTTCAGCAGTTTCCGTATTGTAATAATTCTCTAGTATATAGCTAGTTAAGTAACTGTTACATTTTTTCGATTTTAGGTTAAAACACTTATTTTCACGAAGTATTAGAAATAACTCATGTCTTGTAATCTTAGAATACAGGTGTTTTGTGTGACTCTCTGAAATAAAAAAAAATATTTCTCAGAAAAGCCACCTTTGCGCACTCTAATTTTTTGATATTATGATCCCAATACTATAAGCAAATTGAATTTTTAAGAAACTCAGAGGTACTTAGGGGTACTTTTTAGGTAAACACTTAGAAAAATCGAAAAATATTCTTAAAGGTACAAAAATCACGTGTCTTTAAAATTGTGCACAAAAACCCTATTCGCAAAGAGACAGAAAAATATACATATTTAATTTTATTTACACACCTGTTGGGTTTGAATCCATAGCGAAAACCTGTTCTAACTTGCCACAAAGATAATAACAGCACCAAACCACCTGCGTTGGAAATTAAGTGAAACTGATAACGCACACCTGATACCAAAAAGGTCCACTTTGACTACTAATTGCTACGTCTCGGTGATACTAGCTGGCAAAATAAATGGAGGGGTATTCTGCCATGCACTTAGGAACATTTTTTTCCAAAATAAATTTGATCGACAGTAACTCAGATTTGGACTTTTGTCCACTTAAATCCTGCTGCCTCGCATCGCACATTATGGAAAGAGTTTTGCGTGGTACCTTTATTTTCTGTTTGTGTATAAAAGTGTCGGTCAACTTTTAGTAAGATGTCAAAACATATTTCTTACTGTTCTGTTGATAACTTCCGTACTAGTTCGAGTGATTATGTTTCATTTTTCGTTGTCCTAAGGATCCAGTCAGGTATGTAAAAATTTAAACACCCAGAAATACCTTAAAACAAAAATGTTTGTTTAGTATTTATTTTGTATATTAAGAATATTAAAAATAAAGTTTATAGCACCTGCATGTGAAATAAAGTTTTCTGTGCACCGGACGAGACCAATATACGGGCATGTTTTTAATCTGCTGAATCCGAATTTCAAGTTAGTTTAGGCCGTACAGCCTATATTTCAAGTAAATCCCAAAAACGTAAGAAATGGTAAACATTTTATTTAGAAAGGAACTAATATTTTGCAAAGTATTTAACAGGTAATAATTAGTTGACAATTAGTCTATTTTCGTTACCTTGTCAAAAATGGAAAGATAACTTGGGATTTACTGAAGACCATAAGTATGCCCAATTAACTCCAGAAGAGGCGCACAGCCGCATACGAATATGTAGATTACACTTCAACGAAACCTGTTTTACTTCGTCAGGAAAGCGTTTATTAAGTACTGCTATTCCGTCCAAAGTTAAGCAATACGGTAAGTATGGTTCTATATGGTTTTAACAAGGTATATTATAATATTATTTATATTTTAGATGAAATTCCTGTATGCTACAATATTGGTGAAGAAAAATCATACACCTCTACCGCTACTCACTCCCAGATATTTGTGGATAATTCCACTCAATCTAGTGTTCAGTCATGTGAGATATACTATTGTATTTCATTATACAGCTTACACCAAAATTAAATAATTTTAGAATCAGAATTGAATTATTAACTACTAACAACATACATATGTACTTTAAAACCGTTTTTGTAATTTTTAGCTTCATCAGTATCGACCAAAAGTACTGCATTTTCTAAATTTTAAGTGTCTACAGAAACTCAGTCTTGTCAAGACTTTGTTGAGGGCAAGCAAAAATTCTTTAAAGATAAAAAATTTTAACATGTCTTGTTCCACGATTTTATAAAATAAAAGATTTATTTCGGCATTTTTTTTTTAATTTTAGATTCTTTCTGTCAAACTTCACAGCACTTGTCACAAAAATACACCAAGAAAGCAGGCTCTAAAAAGAAAAATAACAGAAATGGAGAGTGCTCTTCCGGTCTTCTAAGCGGTTAAATTTTGGACTACCAGACGTGTTACAGTTTCTGGACGACAATTACTCACAGGACTCTACTATGTTAATTAGAAATCAATTATTATTGCTTGATAAAGCAGGAGAGGGTTCTCGATACTCTGATGAATTTAAACAATTTGCTTTAACATTATACTTACTGGGACCAAAAGCATACAACAATTGAAAAGTAATTAGAATGCCTTCTGAAGCTACGCTTAAAAAGAATTACACAGAAATGGAGTATAAATCCAGGATTTAACGAGTTTGTATTTAAAGTTTTGGAGTTAAGAGTCTCAGCCCTGTCTAACAAAGCAGAAGACCTGTGTTTTATGTATATGACGAAATGTCAATAAAGTCTAATCTATTTTATAATATTTCTAAGGATAATATAATCGAATTTGAAAACCTAAATAATAAAATCCACCAACATTGCTACCAGCGCTTTGGTCAACAAATGAACAATTTCTGAAAATTATGTATAATCTTGACAAGATTAAGAGAGTAAATGATCTTTTGGATACTGAATGGCGTACGTCGCAGCTTAGCTTAGTTTCCGTGAAAACAGAAACTAATAGAATTGGTTGTAAAAACAATTGCTTGTTTAATTATTAATTGCTCCGTTAAAAAGTTTAAAAAATAAAAACATTAGTTTGTATTATGTTTACACAATTTTAGGTTAAATTTGGTATTGACAATAAAAAATTATTGTAGTACAAAATTTAACTTAAAATAATTTTAACATCGTAGGAGATACAAAAACATAAAATTATGTTTTTTTTTTTAACTTTTAAAGGAACACAAGCAATTGTTTTTACAACAAATTCTATTAGTTTATGTTTTCATGGCAACTACGATAAATTGGAACGCACGCACCATTCAGTATCAAAAGATCATTTACTACATATGTATTAATATGTATATAATTATATAATTAATATTAATTATTGTTTTTTAAAAGAAAATAAAGTTAAGTGTCTCAGTGTTTTACATCGTTGCACTCGCTTTAAAATACTGCATTTAAAAATGTCATGAAAGTGATACGGTCATATTTTGGTTTTTGCGATAGGGTTAAAAAACTAAAAATGAAGTTGAGCCTTTTAGTTAAAAAGTTTAAAAGATAAAATCGATTTCGTATTTTTCTAAAAGTAAATAAAGTATGAGAAGTGATTTTATAATGATCATGGCACTCTGGATGTAAAATAAAAATGGTATTTAAAAAGTAAAATTTGACTAAAATTTGTTTTAAAAATATTGTATTTTACTGTATTTACTAAAAATGATCTGGAGAATCCAAAAAACAAAAATATAAAGGTCCGGTTAAACCAAAAGTCATAAAAACTTATCATATACACCTAAAAATGACTTTTCATTAGTCGAAAAATCTTACCAAATTTTGTCCGTAATAAATAAAGAAATAAAAAAATGGCAGTCGGAAACCGGTATACGGTTGGAGATTAACGATTTCATCTGTTTTAGTTTTATGGAAAACACTTTTAAAAGAAACTACCGCTTTTTATTGACACGTCAATCAAATAAATATTGTCTTGAAAATTAATTCGGCCAAATTAGAAATGCTAGTGGAAATGCGAGAAATCCCACACCAATCCAATTTTACAGAGCATTTTAAAAAATGTTCGCCTTAAAATTTTTTGACTCAACAGTAGGTGGTAATACCCTCAAGGACGCTTCAGATATTTTGCTGGCTATAACACCTGACGTGTTAAAAAAACGGCACATTTTTGCATGAAAAACATGAAAAAGGCAGTCGGCCAGTTTTAAAAATTCAAAGTGACGACTATAAGAATTTAGGAACTGAAGAGGATAATGCCCTAGTATATGTAGGTGGATATTTTTTAAGAAAATGTCTTTTAAAATACTCCTATGATATTTGTTTAAATTATTGTAATTCTTCTGAGACTGATAGTTCCACACTTTATTGCGAACTAAAGGCATTAGAAAGTAAGCAAACTATATTTGGAGGCTTAACAGTACCCCCAAAACCATTTTTGCAATACTTACAAGCTTGAGAAAATATTTTTGTGTCACAATTTAACACTTTTTGTATACAAAATAATGTAGGTTATAAACTATACGAAGAATTTTCAAAAATTATGTTTCTTCATCCTTGTCAGAACTTTAGAATATTTTTTGTTCTTATATACCAGAGTTCGAATTTATTATTCTTTAAAATTTGCGAACAGGGAAATAAAATGTAAATCTAATAATCAAGAGTGTAAAAAGCTACAATTTATAAAAAGAAACCTATTATTTGCATTTTGTTTTTGCTTTTATGTACTATAAATTACAAATTTTAAGACTGCTTTGTTTCCTTTATTTAACCCTAATATTTTTAAGTCCTGTTTCACCAAATATTAAAGTGTAAAATTATATAATACATTAGATTATTATATTTACATATATTGCTTATAGAAGATAACTCGTATAAAAATATTCAAGCCAGACTCACAACATCCATACTGATGACCCCCGTAAGTCGAAGGCGACGTACGGAATTATAAGTCAGGGCCAAAGTCGGCATATCGCTAGATGAAAGTAGTGAGCGGACTTATTAGAATATCACTGGACGGTGGTACAGGGTCTTTTTTGGTTGGGATTTTAGGGTATATACTAATCGGTAAGAGATACAAAAAAACTAAGATACATATACCGTTTTCTTTTTTAGTTTAGTTTAATGGCGCAATATATTCTCATTTATTCTCATATATTACAAAAGGTATTAAAAATTTACAATAAAAATCACAGAATATCTTCGCTAAATGTAACAATTATACATATAAAAACTAAATAACTAAATATAGTAATAAACTGTAGGTCAGAATGTCCATGAATGCCGGATGAAGAGATTATGCCTAAATCGTATAAATACAATTTGTGTGCTGTCTCTTCACCCATTACCACGTATGTAGATGGTAAAAATACATGATGCCGAGCTTAGACCTCGACACTGCTACTTGGATGAGAAAAAAATCAATGATTGTATAAGAAGAAAAAATATTATTTAAATAGAGAAAAACATACATAACAATACATATTCTACAAAAAACAACAAATTAAAATAGTTTTTATTATCATAAATAATAAATTTAACTTCTTTCCTATGTAATCATATATTATTATTTACTACTAGCTATGATTCCCGGCTTCGCTCGGGAGTTGATATGAGACCCAAATAACCGTTGTTCTGAATAAAGTTCAAATACTCGACAACCGATGGCGCCACTACACTTAATTTCCAAGTTGAAGGGTTGGAAGAGTCCTTATATCTTTAAAAATACGCCCTTTAGGGTAAAACGGGAACTTTCTTGTTCGAGGGAGGATAAAGGGCTATTACACTATATAAGTCCCTTTATCGTATCGGGACTCCTTTTCAAATTTTATCGGCACGCAAATTTTATCAACTTAGTTTTATTATATATAATGATAATTCTAATTGAATATGGTAACATATTATACATTCTTGGAGAAAGATTGTTTTTAAAATGCGTTATGTAATAGGGGTAGATGGAGATTTTCATTTGTTATTGTTCTTGTTGCATTTCTATGGAAAAAATAATTTTTATTTTGGGTATGTACTTTAAACAGGCTAAAGTGTAAAAGTTTCTAATATTTATGATATTGTTTTCGTGATATAGCAAATTTCTTGCATAAAGTCGGGGTTTACTTAGTAATATTTTTAAGACCGTATTTGATATTTTAAGAGTAGTACTATAGAAGCTTCCCCAAATTATAATACAATATCTAAGTATAAATTCCACCAAAAAGTTATAAATTATTAGCAACAATTTTTTATTTAATATATTTCTTAATTGGTAACATTTGTAATATATTTTTCTTATTTTTTTGTCAAATACATTATATGTTCATTCCACTTAAGATGTAGGTCAGCCCACAGTCCCAGATATTTTATTTTATGTGTTTTTTTATTTCTACACAGTCACAAGTGTGATCGGCTATTTTAAATGAATTGTTATGTAGTTTTAAAATTGATGTTTCTGGTTGTACATATGTAGCTGAAAAAGTCATAAAATGTGTTTTTGTAAAATTTAAGCTTAACAAACTATCCTGCATATGATATAACATAATCATTCCCTAATAAATCTCCAATTTCGTTAATATACACCAGAAAAAGAATGCCCCAACACAGTGCTATAGCTTCCTCATTGTTTATAAAATCGTTTATTTTTACACTTTGTTTACTACCTACAAGATAGTTCTTTATTAAACTAAGTGGGCCATTTAGTACACCGACTTTCTCCAGCCTATCAAAGAGAAAGTTATGTGAAACGATATCAAACGCTTTACTCAATCTAAGAAAATTGCCAAACATTTCATTATTTAAATTAAAATGTATGTCCTTTATAGGTTTAAACACGTCATCCCCTGTACTTTTTAAGTGCCTAAAACCAAATTGTTTTTTATAAAGAGAATTTTCTTGTTCTAAAAATTCAACCAATTTTTCCTTAATGCACTTTTCAAAAATTTTTGCAAAATTGTTTATAGCAGAGATTGGTCTATAATTTGTTGATAAATGTGGATCACACGATTTAAATACTGGAGTAACATAGAAATTTTCCAATGGAAAGGTACTTTAAAAGTTAAAAATGAAAGGTTAATTAAGTACAATAAAGGTTCAATTAGATGTAGATGTGTTTTTATTTAACAAACTAGTTATTTTATCTTCGCCAGGAGATGAGCCATTTTTAAAGAACAAAAATGTTTTATTATATCATTTTTACAAACTGGTTTAAGGTAAAAAGATTTAGCAACTTTAAATTTTAGGGTATTTTTACGTTTTGATTATTTAATATTGTTTTGAATTTTTTGCCCAATATTTATAAAATATTTGTTAAAATAATCTGCTACTTCCGTTTTTTTATTAATAAGAGTATCTCCCTTTTAATACTGAAAGTATTTTGTTTATTTATTTATTTTTTTATTTTTTTGACTACGATATCTTATTTGTAGTTTCCCAAATTTGTTTAACAATTTTATCTGCTTCCAAAGTTTTTGATTTAAAAAGTTATTTTTTGCTGCTTTTATAATTTTGTTTAGGAAAAGTTTTTCTAAACAAAAATTTTGATAAACGTTATTTTTAAATTCTTTCTTTTTTAATAGAATTAATAATACCATCGGTAATCCAGATTTTTCTTTTATGGTTTTTGCTGTAAAGAATTTTTATTGTGTGTGCACTGTGTTATATAATTTAAAAGTTTACTTATAAAGCATTGATATGCCCCTTCAATTTCATTACACGAATATAACCCCTGCCATGTCTTCCTCTCTAATAATTCATTTAAATGAGTGTAATTAATAATCTTTTTATATCGAGTCTTTGGTGCAGTAAAGTTTTTTCGGTATTTTGCAAGGACAACGCTATTGTGTAATGATCTGGTTTAATATATTTTTTGATATTATTAAAATTTGTTATTTTAAGAAATATGTGCTCAATTAAACCCTTTGGGCTAGAATATTTAAATATGCATTTGTTTCGTTATCCTTTTCATCAAGTATATGTATATTAAAATCCCCTATAAAAATTTCGGTAAAAGTCATTTTTAAATTTGTAAAAAATGTTCAAGATCCTCTAAAAATAAAGTTTTGTTAGACGCAGGTGGTATATAAGAGGCTGTTAGCCCATAATTTATATCGCAAATATTAAAGTTGCATCTAATCAGAATAATTTGACTAAGCTTAACAATTTCGTATGTTACTGGTATATTATGTTTTATATATATAACAAGACCGTCGTTTTTATTAAAGAGTGATTCGTTTAAAAGGCATTAAATCCATCAATTATAAAGTTATTAATATTACACAAATTAAATGTTGCTGAAAAAAGTATTACAATAATTTTATCAAAGTTAAAGCAATTTAAATATACAAGTAATTCATTTAAATTTTTCTGCAGACCCCGTATGTTTAGGTGAATTAAATTAAAGTTACTATAATAACCAAATAAAGAATCTACCTGATCTATATCATCCAAGGCAGCCGTGCTCAGTCCACCATACTCATCAACCCCATCCAGATATTCTAAAATCATAATCAACTTAAACTAAAACAAAATTATATTTATTAACACAATAATATAATATAAAAGAATAAATAAAAACTAATAAACACTTATTGTCCGCCTCGCTCTCCTTCATTTTCTTTACAAAAACAGCACAGTCAAAAAAGTACAAAGTTACCTTAACTAATTTTCCTGTAGACCGTTGCTATATTGTATACGTTTAATGTTATTTTCCGTTTTCACATAAATATTTCCAAAGCGTGTAAAGACCATTTTCCGTTCATACTTCTGCAGTGTTTCTTTAAGTAATAATAATCTGTTCTTGATCAGGTCCTCAGCTATTCGAATTTGAGTTCCTTTTAAAAGATTCAATCTTTTTATTAAGATTTTCATTTGTGTTTTCCTACATATTATAAATACATATGTTGTTTTGTTTTGAAATCTGTTGAAAAGTTTTAAGCTGCCCTTCAAAGTTAACGGATCTTATCGCCCTGCTTGTTTACAATTTTTGTAAGGTATCACTGATTTTTAAAAATAATTTATTTAGGAATTCTTCATCGCATAGCAACTCTTTAATGGCATCTTTGATTGCTGATTTTACATCACTTGTAACTTTTGGAGACATTTTATTTATAAAAATGTTTTGATTAAAGCTTTAACTATTTGTCTTTGCAATTAAACTCTTATTATTTGCACTCCTTACGCCTTTAACTGATATATTTTACAGAGCTGTACAAACGCGTGCTTACAGTTCTAACGCCATCTATTTATCAATGATGTTAAAGTATAAAAAAGCTTTTGCTTATTTTATTTAGTAGTTTAGCGCATACTTTATTACCAAACTTTATTTTTCTTATTTATTATTTTTTTAATATTTAGTAGGTTTTATTTATTTCTTTAAAGTCGTTTTTTTAATTGTTATGGTTAGTTCTGGTTGGTTAAGTCTTTTTTAAGTTCTTAATAAAAAAAAAAGATTTAACCAACCAGAACTCACCATATTCCCCATAATGTTAATAAATCAAATTACATGTTCCTTTGCTTTTACTGTAGTCGTTCAGTTCGGTAAAAGGGTAAATTTCACCCCAAGATTGTCGACTCTGAATCCACCCCTGATGTTTGAGCATATACCAGTCTAGAGGCAGCTTTGCCGCACGAGCAACGTACGGCAGAGAAAAAACAATAGGTCTAGTACTTTTATCTCTTACAATTCTAACTGGTTTTTTGAGACCCCGCGAAAGTGCACTTTTTGAAACCAAAAAATCATTTTTAAAATCGGTCTACAATTGACGGAGTAATCGCATAACTCTACACAAAGAATTACATACAGGCAAATATAACCTCCTTCTTTTTGAAGTCGGTTAAAAATAATATTATTACACCAAAAACATAAATGAGTAAAAGGTGAGCCAAGTTCAATACTAAGACTATGCTCGGCTGTGGGCTTCGCCGCAAAAAGAATGGGGATCTCAATAAGTGCCAAGTTCTGAACAAACTCTAAATATGTATGATATCTTAAAGTTGTTTAGATTGATTTGGCCCGCTTTTGTCGGAATTAAAAAATATTTACAGACCAGCATAATTTTAGTGTTGATCTTGGCTCAAACATCAAGAATTTGCATAAAGTGCCGAAGAACAACTTAAAACCGAAGGAATTTAAAGCCATACGCGAATTAAATAAAGACCAAGACATCCTTGTTTATCAGCTGACAAGGGTATTGCCACAGTTATGGAGACACCGTAGATTATAAAACAAAAATTAAGGACTTACTAGACCCAATTACATACAAGGGAGTTACCTCAGGACCCAACGCAAAAGCTGATTAAAAGAACTAAAATGTTAATTAATAATTCCAGCCTTAAAAATGATGTCAAAAGAAGATATGCATAAGCGGGGCAGTGGCACCACGACTCTACTTTGAGTCTTTTCAAAATTCACGAGAGGCCAACGTTCCCGCTACGTCCCATAGTCAGTGTTATCGGATCGCCGACGTTCAACTTGGCCAAGCATTTAGCACTCGCTTCTGCAGCCATACATTGGGCAAACTAAGACGTACGTTTACGACTCAAGTCACTTCATTGCTAAAATCAAAGACCTAAAACTTGAAGATGGAGACATATTGGTAAGTTTTGATATGGTATCTCTCTTTACAAAGGTACCTCTAAACGACGAAATGAATTATATTGGTGCAATATTTCCCAAGGACATTGTTGTGAAAAATACCCTCAGTTACAGCTCAGACGGCGAACAGTAAACCCTGAGCTATCACAACAGCGAAAACTGGGGGCTGAGCTCGGGTCTGATGGTCCAGGTCTAGCCGTCTAGCCGGTGGGGTTAAACTCAAAAGGCATGGCCAAAGTAAAAATTACAAAAAGAAGTCAAAATTTCAAAAGCAAGAAGGCAGAAGTGCCGAACGCTTGAAGCGTCGGTCAGGAGCAACGCCGCAGGCAGGCCGCCTGCGCTTTAAGGGGCGCTTTGCCTTCCTTCGATTTGATGGGGAACCAATTATATTATTTTACCAGGAAGGGAGATGACCTGAGGGAGCGCCCGTGGGAAATACCAATGTTAATGTAACTTCTTTTAGGATTTGAAAGATTGTGGGGTCAATATATGACAGATTTTAATTTACCGGGTGAGTTGAAATAGGGGACCATGCTGGACCTTATGAGGCGTCGAAGGGAACAGAACGCCGCTAAGTTGAGGGCCTGGCGCGGTTACAGCTTACTTAACTGGACAGAAATCTTAAATAAAATAAGGAGCGGCCAAATGTTTGGCATCATCCGCCGGAAGTCATACACGACCTGGGATGTCCAAACAAACATTGCCTGACGACTACATACTTTACATGGGACCAGAAGATCTATGAACAAACTGAAAGAGTAGCAATGGGAATCCAACCAAGCCCCAGTAGTAGCAAATTTCTTTATGGAAAAGTTTGAATAGCAAGCCCTAAGTACTGCCCCCTATAAACCAAAGGTATGGTTTCGGTATGTCAATGATACCTTTGTAATTTAAAACCACGGAACCAAAAAATTTTTAGAATTCTTGTACCACATAAACAATATACATAAAAATATCCAATTCACAATGGAAATTGAAGAAAGTAACAAAATACCCTTTTTAGATGTTTTACTGGCAAGCGGCTCGGGCACACAGTCTACAGCAAACCTACTCATACTGACAGATATTTACACAGAGACTCTAACCACCATCCTTGCAAAAGGTTCGGTATCATCAAAACGCTTACAGAACGGGCAAAAATAATTTGCAAGCATGGTACAATGAACTCGAAAGTAAGACACTTAAAAAACGCGCTTATGGCCAATTGATACTCAAAGAAGGAAATACACAAAGCAATGCATTCAAAAGAATATTGCAAAACCAAGGAGCAAAGTCCACCAACGGCAAGAGCCTTCTTACCATACATTCCGAGGGTAACGGACAGAATAGGTCGCCTACTAGAAAAGTCAATATTAAAACTATATACAAACCTACAAGAAAAGCAAAAGAGTGTTTAAGATCGCCCAAAGACAAAAGGAACCCCTGGCGTGCCCAGGAGTTTATCGGATACCGTGTACATATGGCAGTGTGTATATCAGAACGACCAAGAGATCGATCAACACAAGAATTAAAGAACAAAAAGCTAACAGCCGCCTGGGACAGACTGACAAATCAGCCGTAGCGGAGCACACTTTTTTAGGCACAGAGCATCACATAAAATTTTAAAATAACCAGGTTCTTGCTATTACCTCATCCCACCATGCCAGACTGTACAGGAAAGCCATAGAGATACACAAGCATACCAACTTGAACAAAACAGAAGAATCAATGAAAATCAATAAAACGTGGATACCAATTCTTAAAACCACAAAAATAGCACCACGACAAAAACAACAATTGCGCAACGACCAACCGGAACAAACCCCGCCTCTCCAAGCTGCCCATAAAGAACTCGCTGCGTCCGCGCCGCGACACAGTAGTACGCAAGTAGTCTACTAGGAACCTTCTAAGGATGAGAACCACTCGCGCTGGCGAAACGTCAACAAAATCTACAACGAATAGCCCTAAAAACTTAAGTTTATTTTATTTTTGATTTTACGAAAAAAGTTATTTTTATAAAAAGTTCTGCATGGTCCAAATCTGCAACCATCAGATATCCAATTGTATTAGTCCTCTAAGAGGTTTGGCCAAAAATGTAATTTTGCTTAAGAATAAAGTTGCTGTATTTTTGCTAAAATCAAAAAATGTTATAAAGAAAATATGTTAAAAATTACTTTTAAATATGCAATTTTGTTTACTTACAAAAAAAAAAAAATTCTGCGATAATGCTGAAAATTTAGCAGTACATTAGGTGCACAACATTTTATGAATATAAATGTCATAGAACACTTTCCAATAAACTTTTCAAAATAAGAAGAATATACAATGCAGGAATGTATGAAACTTCAATTTTTGCCATTTTCGCAGAAAGAAAAATGTTTTTTTTTCAGTCAAGAAAATTGCGCATTTAAAACTAATTTTTAATTATTAAGATTTTTATAACAATTTGCGATATTAGCAAAAACAAAGGTACTTTACGCTTGGGCAAAATTTTAATTTTTGGCCAAACCTCTTAAGTCCGACACAATTTGATATCTGATAAATTGTATTTTAGGTTTCGGTCCATACCGCCATTTTGTGGTAGGTATGGATTTTATATTCTAGGGTTATAAAGTACTCGTCAGGAGTTTTAAAATGATGTGCCACAAGACCCCCCTTTCCATTTAAGTTTTTTTGTTTTTTTTAAGCCCTCAATTTTTCATGAAAAATACCAAATAATTTAAAAGTTATGAGAGGGGTCCTGACTTTATACAAGCATTGTATAAGCGGTATTTCCCTTACGTGGCATATTGCATCTTTCGTGCCTAATGTGTCATTAAAACCTTTTGTTTTATTTTGGTTTGTTGTTGCATTTCCTTTTTACCAATTATATACCTATCGAAATTCGACGAGGTTTAATATACTAATATAATAATTTTCAATCATAGATTAAACAATATGTGTAATTAGTAAAGAGCCTGGGGGTTTACACTGCGGACTCCACCAACAGTGAATAAATTAGTATGAAACCTGTTGGATTACATTGTTGATGAGGTAACTTAAAAAGTTCACCCATTAAAATTCTGTGATTTTGATTTTAAATATACAGTATGGCTCATTAAGTGTGCAACAAAATTAAGCTTCTTTATTTGTATTTTTTTTTAATTTAATTCTATATAAAAGTTAAAGCATGGTTTCAAAGTATATAAGAAATTGTCAGTTTTGTTAAAAGTCCAAGGATATACAAGGTACGTCACACACTTGAAAACTTCATAGGAGTTAAGTGCCCTTATTTCAAAAAAAATAGAACAAAATGGTAAATAGCAATGTTATTAAGGACCAAAAGTTATGCTCGAATACCAATACTTTTCCCTTTTTTACGTCCAAATCCAATAATATTTTAAAAATTATTCCGAACCTTTGGGAATATTTTAAAACATTTTTCCAAAAATCACTTAACTAGCGCAGAAAAGCAAAAATTGTAAAAAAACAAAATGTTTGGTAATGATAGGGACAATCTTAATATTTGAATTAAAAAACAGTGGCGACAGGAAAAAAGTTCTGCAGGGATAAAAGGGGTCAAATCAAAATAAAAAAATCATCTTGTAATTTTGTGACGTACCATGTATATTCTTAGACTTTTAACAAAACTTACCATTTCTCATATAGTTTAACACCATGCTTTTACTTTTATGTAAAATGAAATTTTCTGAAAAATTACATATAAAAAAGTTTAAGTTTGTTGCACACTTAATGAGCCATACTGTATATTTAAAATTAAAAGCACGTATCTTAAATGGTAATTTTTTTATTTACCTCCTGAACAATACAATCCAACAGGTTTCATACAAATTTATTTACTGTTAGTGGAGCCCGCAGTTTCAACGTATTTATCGCTCTAGACACTACACTAAATAATATTTGAAACCTGTTGACCTTAGTTCGCTTCTTAATATATATATATATTTTTTTTTTTTGTATTTTTATTACTAATGATAAGGCTAAAGAGCCTAAAGATGCGGTGTTTGCATTTAAAGTGTTCTTACTTTTTAGATGAAATTCATATACCCAATTTTGTATGAAATAACTGGGAAATTTGTTAAATTTATTGAAAATCATCCAACCGCAACCACAGATGGAATTGAAACTAGGACCCTTACTAAAAGACTTACTTTAGATAATGTAGCCAAAACAGCATTTGGTATTGATGGCAAATCTTTGGATAATTTTGAAAAAATTTCAGATTTTCACGAATTAGCAGATCAATTCATTTCCCCTGGCACTTCAACTGCACTTTTATGGTGGATATCTACCTTATTTCCAATTCTTATAAAATGTTTTTCTTATAAGTAAGTGTCGCAATACAAAATGAAAGGGGTTAGATTTTTTTTATTTTACTTTAATAAAAATGCTTAAACATTTAAATAACTAATTCTATTTGTGTAAAAATAAAAATGCATAGTGTTTATGCTTTAAAAAAATAGAAAAGTTTTACTTAGTTAGTTTACAGAATATTATCTAAATGTTTCATCAATTTTGGTACAATATTTAAAAAAAAAATTAAAATATTAGAAATTTCTACTCAATATTGGCAATATGCCATAGGACGTGGAAACGCCAAAAAATTTTAGAATTGTCTGTAAATTCTTTTAGTTTAGGATGCATAAATGCATAAAAGTTCGAAATAGTTAACTGTTTCCAGTTTCGTAATTATTGTAAAAACGTGGAAGAGTAAAATATACGGTACAACAGAAGCCGTACGTTGTAACTCGTAAAAAGAAATTTCTCTTCTATTTTCTATTTCCTTTTTATTTCGAACCCTGTAAAGTCTCTTGGCTCGTTGCGCACTTACAAGTTGTCAATATGATTGTTACAAAATACTTCCCAAGTCAAAAATTA
Source organism: Listronotus bonariensis (assembly GCA_014170235.1). Taxonomy (NCBI): domain Eukaryota; kingdom Metazoa; phylum Arthropoda; class Insecta; order Coleoptera; family Curculionidae; genus Listronotus; species Listronotus bonariensis. The sequence continues at coordinate 64,488 of JACEGR010005145.1, forward strand.
AGCCCTTTTCGATGTTTCTTGTCCTGTAATTTTTGTACAAAATATGTTGAAAGAAAACTATTTTCACTTTTATTAAGTAAAAAATTAACAACTAAAATTTTGGAAATTTAATAGGCTTTTATTGATTAAACTTAATATGTCGCCTCATAACTTTTGAAGTTTCGATAAACACTTCTTCTTTCTTCTTGGATAAACAGTTCACTTTAAGATAGATGACTGACATAGTGTCCTGCTGGTTGTTTATTAGGGAAAAGTCGTTCAGTAAGTAGGTCAACTTGAAGGCATAATTGCCTCTCCAAAAATGACTTTAGCAGCTGCTCTTTCAGTTGTTTTGTTAATGGCTGTATATCTACACTTTGTCATTTCCTTTAATGTTAAGGAAAGTATTAATAGTTCTGTTAAATCTTTTGCCCATACTAGATCTTGGAGAATCTGCTGCTATTTTGAGATATTGTGGGCTATTTAAATTTTAGGTCTTAAGTTCAGCCATATCACTTAAATCTAGATTTTCTCGTTATTCTTTTATCAAGTTTTTGGGGTAACATTCTTGAGAGCATATAATGTGTGTTCTTCGGCATTCATCAGAGTCTTCTTTTCCTTCACGTCTGTTGTAATGTTTACAATCATTTGGCAAGGTTATCTTGATAAAGAGTTGGCATTTTTTGGTTCAATTCCCTTCGGTCATAAATTTACAAAATTTATATTTATATTTATTTTATTAGTATTTTTGGAAGCCTATAGCATTTTAAAATTACATGCCTTTTACATTAATAAAATGCTCTACATGTCTATTTATGCAGATAAAAGGATACAGTATGTATGTGTACATAGTTTTTATTCACAACTTTTAGACAATACAGAATGCCTTTGTTTATTATTAGTATGTAAGTTCTTGTACATAAATTTAATTGTATATCTTCAAAATTGTAAGGACCTTGACAATAATCCTTGACAATGATCATACGATATCTTCGACTTCTTGAAGTATACCTATTTTTCATATCACTCCGTACCATATTGTAGCATATTATCTTTATGTTCAAAATAGTGCAGTGTTGCTGGATGCTCTCATCAACTTAATGAATGCTTTTTCACCAAATCACATCATAAAGTGGTGCTAAGGACTTGGTAATTTTCTTTCACAATGCTAAAAAATTCATGTACTATGTGAATTAACATTTTTCTTTTATAACCTTATTTTAATGTAAACAATAGATTTATAATACCTGATTTTATGCTGTAATTAATTGGTATTCAAAACACTTCTAATTATAATTCATCTTTAATTATCCTTATCCATGGTATTGATTTTTATCAAACAGCTGATTGTCTAGACCAGAATTTCTTTATGAGAAGGGGTTTAGACATAAGCAAGACCGGTGATAGCTTTTGTCAGGGACGTGAGGGTGTGAGCATTACGATTTCGGTTGGCAGTTCTGTTCAAAGTTGGTAGCATTATATCGGGCTTAGAGCGAAAACTCACTAAGTCAAAAATCATAGTTTTGAGAAAAATCGATGTTGAAAAATTTTTGAATTTAAAAACTGAATGTAATCGGTATTTTCTATTATTTCTGTAGCTTTAACCAAAGTGATAAATACTCTTAGGCATTAGATAATTGTTTTTTTACATCTAAAATTTGATCTTATTTTAGTAAGTTTTTAAGAAAATAACCGATTTTAGAATAAAAATTGACTTCTAATGAGTTTTGCTTCATTGGAATTAGGAAAAAATTGGACTTAGTGAATAAAAAGCTTAACTTTTTAATAACAGTTTTATTGAGAAAAAGTAATTATTATTATTCATTTTTTCTTCATCGCTGTCGTTGAATTCTCCTGGTTCTGGTGCTGGCTCTCATTATCAACGGATCCACTAATCCGGTAGGGAATTATACCAACCATGATACTCTGCTGGAATTGTGCCCTGCATAGGTTCAGTAGATCAGATTTCTTTTCATTGGATATCGGTAGTAACTTTTTGTAGAGAACGTTTAGGCTCAGGTCTCTAAAGTTTATATTATCTTTGGTAACCGTCTTCTATTTCCGCGAATGTCTATTTGATTGTAATCCCCACACTCATATATTTGTACTGATAACATAAGGAGAGTCTTTTTTAAATCGCAAACATTTAATTTAGCCATTGCACTTTTGATTATTCGTATCGTACAATCTATTTCTTATAATTTTTTTGCCAAATCTTGAAAATCCAAAAAGTCGTTAAACATTACTTGCTCAACAATATACGGATCCCTCAGTTTATTCCTATTTCTTTAGATCGTGCCTGTCTAAACAAATTTAACCAATCATAAATCACGTAAACCGGGAAGTTTTTCTTTTGTTTTTCGATTGCACTATGCATTGAGTCAACCTCCATGTAGGAGTGTCCACTTTCCAGAAATTTATGCTACTAATCACATCAATACTTGTTCTCTGACTCAAATACAACATTAAGGCACATACATTTTGGTTGCGGTTTTGACCGCCGCAACTATCAGAAAAAAGCGATACATGCTTGACTTCCTCTGGAAGAGTATGAAAACCACTCTAGCAAGTCCCTATTTCAGAACTGCCCTTTTACCATGAAGTTCTGTCCATGAGTAACAGTATGCTTTATTTGGCAAGCCTGCCTCGTAGATAGTAAAGTTGTACATGTTAAGTTTTCTTGTATAGGTACATTAATGAAACATCAGAACATGGTATCTGTAGTACTGATTGTAAAATCAAAAGGTAGCAGACAAAAACTGCTTTCGCTATTAGCCTTACTTTATCAAGTTCTTGGCCTTTGCAGCATCAGATTTTCTGCTTAAATGGCTAATGTATTCTTCAGTTAAAATCTGATCAGCTGGTTTTTTGCCATGTTTCCAACAAATTTGACACTGATCCTTTTTTTGGGCACAAAAAGACAAATTGAAATGTGTACAAAATATTTTCCTGTACAGACTGAGAAACTGGCTGACGTTTTTCTTTTCTCTCTTAGCATTTTTCTTCTATATAGCTGATACATTTTGGAAATGACAGTTTAGAGTCTAAGTACATTCTTTTGTGCTTTTACGTGTATAATGACTTTCGATTTTTGGGAAAGCTATTTATATGCGACTTAATAAATGTTATATCATGGTCGCCAATTTTATTAGCTGGAGTGTGTTTTCCTCTCTCTATTATCTTGTCCACTAAATGTACCAGAAATATTCCTTTGTTTAAATGCTGAAAGAATAGGCTCCATTGTTGATGCAAAGCGTTCTCATGAAAAGACTGACACACTCTAATTCGGTCGTGTTTTTTACAAAATAGTAATACTTTGAGTTTTGTCGTTCTGGCCTCAGCTCCTTTTCGAGGTCTACGTGTTTTTGGAGATTTTACGTCAATGTTGCTTAGAATGAAATCTTTCTGTCTAACATATTCTTTAAACCCCAGTACTTTTTACAAATAGAAATTCTCTTCTTCAGTAAAGTTCTAGCATTTGAATTTGCATTTTTCACCACAAGTTATTGGTTTGGGCCGTTTAGCATCCCTATTAGCACCAGATTTTGATGAGTATATCTCACATTTACTCATTTGCTCTTTATTTTGTTCTTTTTCCATTGGTGTTCATTTTTTTCCTCCATCTAGAGCTATTTTGAGTACTTTCTGAAAATTCTTCTTCAATAATATTTTTCTTACTATCATTATCCTTTTCGAATTAACCTTCTTCGTAGAGAAGCAAGTGGTCTCATTCTTACTACTTTCGTCATTGTCCAGAGTAATAATATTGTTACTTCCGTAATCAAGTAACATGCAAATAAAATTTAGTATTAATTGTAATTTTATTAAACTTACCACCCGGTTCATTTAATATTTTTTATAATTTTTAATTGTTCATTCAGAATTCCCAACGTCAAAATCCCAAATTTTTGTATCATTTCTGTCTAATAAAACATGCCTATCCTCTGTCGTAATAATACTCTCAATATCGCTACCGGGAACTAGTTCATTCTCTTTAGTTAGTACTAAAAATGTAAGACAAAAAATCTATTACAATCAATTGATATTATAACACGGTTGAATGTTTTTAATTGCATTAGGGAGCGTTCAAGTATTACGTAACGCAATTTTTGGAGATTTTTGACCCCCTCTCCCATGTAACGCGCCGTAACGTTTTTTCTTGTACCCCTTCCCTAGTAAAACGTTACGTAACCACCAAGTGACCATTTTGCCTAAAAGTCACAATTATGTGGCGTAGTACCAGAAAGTTGCGGTACGTAACGCGTAGTTCAAACCCCCATCCCGCCCCTGTAACGCATCGTAACGTTTTACAAGACCCTCTCCTCTCCACCCAAATGCGTTACGCAATACTTGAACGCTCCCTTATATAAATATATTATATTTTATTGGGTAATCCAAAAAAAGCCTACCTAAAGAAGGACTGTTCAATTTTGGACAATGGGTCAAGTATTGGGTTATCAGTTATGTTAGCACAATAGTTGTTTTCATGAATGGGGCTTTCGACTAAAACTTTCGATCATCTGTATTCTCAAGAGAACAACCGTTGCTAAACTGTCCTACATAGCTGTCTTTTCTGGTTTTTATTAGCATGAATATCTACTGAATATTTACTGCTTGAAAATTCACCCACCGAACCTGCAAAACTCCTATTTTACACCATGCCCCAATCGGTTAACTTTCTTATCTTTTATGAAATCTCTATAAATATAGTTGTATTTTTTCTTACCTTTATTTTCTTTTTATGACACAGCACTTTTAAATATTTTCATTGTTCGAGATGAATGCTTTCTTCTTGAGCACAACGTACAAAAGCACCGGTATAAACAAACTTCTAACTAAATATTTAGGTTATATTTTCATAATGACAGCTGCGGAGGCTTGCGTGACTTAGTGAGTTTTAAAACTCACTAAGTCAACAATTTTGTACAGTAGTAAATTTAATAAAACTCACCAGTGGACTTAATGACTTTTCCGTATCAATAATTGTATGTCAGACTTACTGAAAAGTAAAAACATACGTTTATTTTAGTATTACCGGGGATATTTGACTTAGTGAGTTTTGCAAAATATTTATTCAATAGAACTTGACTAAATAAGACCAAAATATGAAAATGGAATTTTTTTGACTTAGTGAGTTTCTCGCTCTAAGCCCACGATATATGATGTCAGAGTCGTGCCTTGTCGAAGCTTTGTTTGGTAAAAACTGTGGAAATTTGCCATTTTTATTTTGGTTGTATATTTTGCAAGGATTTCCAGTTGTTAATGTTTTTGGTTAGTTTAGAGACTTCACATATGATTGGTTCGGACTCGTTTTATTTTAGAGATTTTGATAGTGTTTAGTCGAATAGTTTTTAGTCATTCGTGTATTTATATGGATATGATACTAATGAGTGTCCGCTAATTAATGGTACACAGAAAAACCACAGATTTCTTATGCGAAAATACCCATTTAGGATGTAAACAAACATACCTATATCCAAAAGTTATTGATAAAGAAGTTAATGGGATATAAATGTTTTTTATTCATGCATTTCAAAAATTTCTGATATGTTTTAAACACGTTAATAAAACTCGATATCTAGGAGTTTTAAGCTATCAGCTATTTATATCTGAGTAGTTGTAATAGCTAATACTATGTTATTGAAGGTACATACTTTCGGGTGCACTCAACAACTAAAACGTGAATACCTTAAAAACGGTTGTCAAGACCGATTCTTACTAAGTATACCTTTTTTGTGCAGAAAGCATAGAGAAGCTTGCTAGTTTACATACATACAAAATTGTAACAAAAATTGGGTAGTTTTAGAGAATTTTAAATAGTGTACCCATTGCCCTCTAGTCTACATACAAAAATTAATATTCGATCTCAAAAGCTAATGTTTAAAAACCCCGAGATACCGTTTTATTAAGATGACACCCCCGTATCTTCCTTATTATAAACTTTTGGATATTAGGTATGTTTGGTTAAATCCTAATATTTTGGCATAAGGAATCTGTGGTTTTTCTGTGTACCATTCATTAGCGGACACCCTGTATACAAAGTTTTTAAAATGGTTTTTGACTTACGGAACCATGGAAAATGTTTTGCTCTACCAGGTACCTCATCGTCCTGTCGTCGCTTTGATAATTTTTAATTTTCAATATTTAAACCACATTTATGTTTTTGTTTTAGGTTATACCTATTAAAATAATCCAATAAATTTTGTTTACAACATACAGTTCTTTTTTGTTTTCTCCTTAATTTTACGCCACTGATCTGCCTAAAATCAAACATGGCCGAAAATGGCCCGACTTGACGTCACAGCCGCGCTAGTCAATATGGCGAATGTCGTGACCTTATCTCAACAATCGACTTTGGTCTAGACTATCGGTTTTACTTCTGTCATAATCTTCTTTTTCGAAATTGAGTATGTATGGATTTCTGCCGGCGACTTTTAGGGCATATTCGATAGCCAACACTCTGTCACTTTGGGGCGTAAAGCCGGGTCTAGAGTTTGCGAGGTCGACGTTTTTCGCAAAGAGCACATTAGGTTGGTCACCCTGATATAAGACAAGTGAGGTTGAAGGCAAGGGGTGAAACGTCAGGCCAAGTCTTTTTGGCACTGAATACCGCCATGGTGATGTCGAGTCAATAGTTTTCTGGGAGATCTGTAAAAACTTTAATCATCTTTAAGTTATTAAAGATAGCCTTTTGACAAAGGATTGTTTTCCAATTATGTAGGTGTGCATATTTTTGGTTGATTTCGGGGTAATAGCCAAAAACACATAAAATCCATTGGGCTGAAGATTTTCTAAGACTAAGTGAGTTTGATAGTTTTCTTTTTGGTAAATATAATTCTAATTGGATTTTTTTCCTATTAAATTCCAGATGGCCGTCCTTTTATTTCTAAAATTTATATTTCATATTTGGATCTAGTCCTGAATCCCTCAAGAAAGAGGTATGTACCTTTTATTTCGAACTCTTTTGGCCATGATCTAGGCTCGTTGGTTTCAACAAATCAATATTAATGCAACTGGGTAACTAGGATTTCAATGGGAGTTTAGAAAGTCAACTGGGAGACAAGGATCTCAAGCGGGGGTTTTCATTTGTTCCAACCCCTCTGGGAATCTAGAAACCGGACTGGTAGTTTGCAGTCTGAGTAAGCGTCGTGGACTTCACGTGGGATTGTCAAGAATCCATCCAGGAGTGTGGAAATTCAGCAAGGAGTTTGTCATCATTATATTTACAAGTAACATTAACAAAAGTCAAGATTTTAATTTATTTTTAGTTTAAATAATCAGTTTAAGTATTCATTTATTTAGATTTTAAAACTAATTTTTTCACTTTGAGATTAATTAATTATGTAAAAGGTAAATTGGTATTAATTTTTTGTTAATCTTTTCTTTCAGGGCGGAAAATTAATGAATTTCCCTGCGCCAAACTTATAACGTTCTTAAATTACAACATAATTTTAATTAAACATTACATTTTTACCATATTATTACCAATTCCTTTCCTTTTAACTAAAATTGTTAAACCTTTGAAAACATGTGAAACCTGTGCATTTGTAAATAAATATTGGTAGTATACACTACCTTCATAAAATTTGTATATAGAATTGTGGTGTAAAAAAACAAAAAAACTAACTGAGAAATATGATTTTAGAAAATATATATAGATAATATCGACTAAGCTGTATTCACACTTGTTTTATTTCAGTTCTGAGTATAAGGGTTTCTGATTTTAATCAACAAAAAATCAGTGGCGCTCAATAGTTTGAAGTATCTTTTAATTTTTATTTTCTTATATTTAAACAACAGACTTTGAAAACAGCCCTAACGAACCCATGCCCTGCTAAAGCTGCCGGAGGCTGTTGGCATACTTGTGGACAAGTAAACAACAATAATTTATGCCACAAAGAATTTGACGCTGCAACGTGGGCACGAAAATAGACATAGTTTTATTTTAAAAAGTCTAATTGTTTGAATATATTATAAAAATATTATTATAAAAGTTTTTTTGTAGTTCAGAACTTGTCATTTCTTGAATGTTTACAGGGTTTTACATGTCTTCAAATTTTCATGAACTTATTAATTTTTTTAAATTTTGAACATACATTGTTTTTGATAGAAACTTTTTATGCAGGGTCAAACAAAATTTAGGTATTTTCTGGTTTTGAAAGGATTTATTTTTTTAAAGTACCTTTTTTATACTGTACAGTTTTTCAAAACTGAAAACTGTATAGGGGTTAGTTTAACAAATCCCACCTGGGTCTGGGAGTATAAAAGAATGTGCCCAGAGGTTTCTATTCGGTTTCTTTCCTGGTACGTAAGAGGCGATAAATAAGAAACTCGTTTAACGCTAAGAAACAACGTGTCATGATACAGGGCGGCGGTTGCTGAAGATTTTTTTCATCACCCGCCTATTTTCTCTTTTTGCATTTTTGTCTTTTCTTTAATATTTTTTTGTTTTCTGCCTTATTGGGAGGCCATTTTTGTTTGAGCTGGCCGACTAGCTGATTTTTTAGCTTGGTGCAAGCTACATTGCACTAGGGCTCTAGGCCAGAGTCCTGGCAGATGTCAAATTTTCACTTAAAAATTTAGGATTTCTTTAATAACTCCCGTTTATTTTTTTTTTTGGCCCTTGTTCTCGAAGCAAGTATCGCTTCGTGAACCTGAAATTTTCGTGAATTGTTAGTTCTTAAACTGGTGTGATGACGACGAGACTTCAGTTCCGAAAACTTTAAATACAGGATATTACGAAGGTTGCAGTATTTTCAATTTTTGATTGAATTTTGATATTTTTGATTTTTTTATGACAGTATTACATACAGCGTAATCACATTAATCTGACATTTAATTTTTTTGTGAAATTTTAATGTATACAGTTAATGTATTTAAATTAAAATTAAAATTTTGATTTTTTTTTGGGATGTGTTAGGATATACAGGGTGATCACTGTGTTTAGGTGTCTATAACTTGAGACTTAGATAATTTTTTTATTATAATAATATACATATTCTTTCTCTTTTAAATCACAATGGAACAGGAAATTTTTTAAGTTACATATGAGGTATCATACGAGCTTTCTATTCGTAGAACTAAAACTGGTCAAAACCTAAACGATCAAAGAAAAATTTTAAGAAGATTACTTGCTAAAGAAAAGAATCGACGAGGAGGCATGATAGATTTGTGTTCTTATAATTTTAATTTTCAAAAGGAGCAAAGAGAAATTGAAAAAACTTTTTATGGTATAACTGAAGGTATTATCGATTTTTCTGAAACCGGTCATGAATCAGATACCCTTTTCTCACGAATAAAATCAAGAATAGCTCATGTAACTTTAAGAGTTAAAAACTTAGGAAAGTTTCTACATATACCTGATATTATTGATAAAGATGTTTGAAACTTGAATGTGATCTTTTCGATAGCATAAAAGTAGTCGATCTTACTCAACCTGCTAATCAAACAGCTCCGGTTATTAACGTAGCAGCTCCCATTGTTACTTGTTCAGGGAATGCAATACCAATCTCTGAGTGGGGTGTAAAATTTAATGGAGATTCAAAAAATTTATTTTCATTTTTGGAACGCATTGATGAATTAGCGCAGGCGCGTAAAGTTTTTAAAGCAGATCTTTTTAATGCTGCTGTTGAACTCTTTGTTGGTGATGCATTTGCCTGGTATCGGTGTAATAAAGTTAACGTAAATAATTGGGACGAGGTAGTAGCTTTATTAAAAGAGATTTTTGCATTCCGACGCGGACGACCAGGTTTGGGAACAAATTAAACAAAGAAAACAAAAGAAAAACGAATCGGTCGCGATTTTTATAGCTCATATGGATACTTTGTTCAATAGATTAACTCGTGTCCCAGCCGAGGTTACTAAAACAAAAATAAAAATAGTTTAAATAGTGAAAATTTTTCTAACAACAATATAGATAAAACAAATACCAGCACAGCTAAAAAGTCAATTAATTGTTGGAATTGTGGTGTGGCTAACCATACATATCGTGGGTGTAGAGCCCCTAAAAGGTTTTCTGTTTTAAGTGTGGAAAGCCAAACTTGTTCAAAAACCAGTAAAGAACGGTACGCATGGTGGCCGGTGTACCAGTCCGGATCGAAAGGATAATGCTAAAAACAAAACTAATTTCTTTAATAAAAATGATTGGAAAAATTGGCTAAAATATGTTTCTAATTTTTATAAAAATTTTCAATCACCTTCTCAAATTTCACCTTTGTTTGTTAAAAAGCTTTCCGATTCAAGGCCATATATTTCTGTTAAACTTTTTGATCAAAATATAACTGTTTCTTGACCCAGGTTCTACTAGCTCAATCGTTGGTTCTGGTGGAATTTCAATTTTAAAAAGGTTTAAATTAAAAATAAATTCTGATACTTCAAAGAAAGTTCGTACGGCTGATGGGTCGCAAAAGCAAGTTTTGGGTATTGTAGACTTACCTATTTGCGTTAACAATATTTTAAAAATTATAAAGTGTTTAGTTGTTCCGTCGATACCTCAAGCTTTTATTTTCGGTTGTGATTTTGCTAAAGAGTTTCAAGTTTTAGTGAATTTTAAAAATGATAGTGGAGTGTGCAAAGTGACTTAGTTCAAAGTGATATTATATAGTGTCTCGTTATAGTAATAGTGAATTTAATAATTGTTTATTTTCTCTTGATGACTTAACTCCTCAAGAAAGAAGAAGATAGGAGGATAGGAAGAACAAATAAGATTACTCTTGATATAGATACGGGTGATACTAAGCCTTTTAAAAGGAGGGCTTTTGCAATGTCACCGTACATGCAGAAGATATTAAATGAAGAACTTGACGAAATGTTAAGATTAGGTGTAGTCGAACCATCCAAGAGTCCGTGGTGTTCTCCTGTATTTCTAGTAAAAAAGAAAAATGAAGAATTTAGATTGGTTTATGACGCCAGAAGTTTGAACAGCGTAACGCGTCCAGACTCGTATCCCTTGCAGAACGTTGACAGGATTTTAAAATTATTAAGAGGAGCGAAATACATAAGCTCTATAGACCTAAGAAAAGCCTTTTGGCAAATTCCACTCACTCCCGAATCTAAAGAAAAAACAGCTTTTAGTATAATAGGAAGAGATCAATTTCAGTTCGTAACTATGCCATTTGGGCTTTGTAATGCCGCTGAAACACAACAAAGATTAGTCGATGCCATTTTTGGACCTGAGTGTGAACCAAGGATTTTTCTTTTGTTGATGTTATAATTGTAACCGGTTCTACGTTTGAAGAACACATCAAATTACTTACAATTGTTAAAGAAAAATTAAAAGCAGCCAACCTAACTATCAACTTAGAAAAATGTGATTTTTCAAAACTTCACTTAAGTTTTTGGGATACATTGTAGGTAATAACTCTTTGAGAACAGATCCAGATAAGGTTGCAAGTATGGATTTTTCTACTTTGGTGTCACCAATTAATGATTTACTTAAAGGAAAGAAAAAGGACAACAAAGGACTGATAAAGCTGAAGAGGCTTTTCTAAAAATTAAGGAATTATCAGTATCTGCACATATTTTGGCTCAGCCAGATTTTACAAAGAAATTCACTATACAGTGCGATGCAAGTAATACCGGTTTAGGAGGAATTTTGACACAAGTCATTGATGGAGAAGAGCGAGTTATAGCGTATGCAAGTAGATCACTCTCTCGTGCAGAAAGGAACTATGCAATTTTAGAAAAGGAGTTGTTAGCGGTATTATTTTGTATAGATAAATTTAAAGCATACGTTGAAGGAGCTAGATTTAATGTTATTACTGACAATTATACTTTATTATGGTTAAATAATCTTAAAAATCCTTCAGGTAAATTGGTTAGATAGGCAGTGAAATTACGTCAGCATACGTTTGACCTTATTCACAGAAAAGGTGCCTTAAATTTAGTACCGGATGGTCTTTCAAGAATTCCTCATGAAAATGATGGGGTTGCAGTAATTTATGACCTTGATACTGACAGGATTGAACCTTGGTATGATAATTTAAGGACGAAAATTCTTCAGAACCCAGACAAATTTCCCCAATGGAAAGTAGAAAATAATTTTGTTTTTAAACATATTTCGTCACGCATGAATATGCGAAAAAATATTCCAGAATGGAAATTTCTAGTCCCGAAACCGCAGAGGAACGAAGTTATTAAAGCGTGTCACGATCCTCCGACTATTGGTCACTTTGGATTTTTCAAAACCTTGAATAACAAGAACAATATTACTGGCCTAGGATGCGTGATGATGTTTTGAAATACGTTCACTCCTGCAAAACATGTGGTGAGCAGAAAATGCCGAATACATCAGGCATGGGACTAATGGGAAAGGAAAAATTAATAAACATGCCTTTTCAACTTTTAGGAATTGACCTTGTTGGTCCTTTTACCTCTTCAAAAAGGGTAATAGATTTATTCTTGTCATTTCAAGTCTGAAACCAGTCGGTTTACAAAATATGTATTTTTATTTCCGTTACGTAGCTCCAAGTCACATTATGTCAATAGTTGTTTAGAAAAGGTATTTTTGGAACATGCAACTCCCCAAAGTATAATTTGTGATAATGGACCACAGTTTACAGGACGTAGTTT
>JACEGR010005146.1:0-77028 GCA_014170235.1 Listronotus bonariensis
CTATCATAGCATATTCTTATATTTCACCTTTCAAAACACCAACCAGCACAATATTATGACAATACAACCATTATCGACAAAACTACCAAAATAAATTTATGACACCCTGTATCTCCGAAATCATACACTTGGGGACTAAGGCATGTTGGGTTAGATCGTCATATTTTAGTCTCAAAAATCTATGGTAGCTTTTTTTTCGCACCTTTTAGAAACACCCGATATATTAGCTGCTTCAAGCAACACACTATTTTGGATATTATAATTTAACCAAATTTACGATAGTGGCTGCAGGCAGCAGTAATATTATATGCATGTGTAATAATTATTATAGAGACTATTAAATTTGATTTGGTAAAATATGTCAACATCTGTTTTAATGGCAGGTGACACAATTTCACGAAGTATTAAAGCTGTAGGACATTAATGTTGTTGGTCACTAATTTTATTGCTAACTTGCTACCATACCTTAATGGTATATTATATAGATTACTTAAGTAGTAGAATTTTGATACTATACTTTGGCCACTATCATTCCCCTTATAATAATCTTGTCTATGGCCACTATAAATTGATAATGAATACCCAGTACGTCACTCCGGTCACTTTAGTTTTAAACCAATAAAATATATTTTTTATTGTGGTAACTAAAAATACATTTTTGTTTAGGTGTTTTATAGTGAACAAAGTATAGTCCAAATATGTTTTTTTATTTAAATCACATTTTTCTCTATGCTCTGAAAGACTTATTTTTTAAGATACAGGGTGGTAAGGTTTTTAAAAATAAGCTTTGTTACCACTCTGTACCTCAAAAGTAATGCCGATTTAGGACATAGGTTTACATAAACTTGGTTTTTTAATTACGTAAAGATTCATGCTTTAAAATATTAGCATCATATTCTGAAACACCCTGTATAGCTTAGACCTTGCCATACAGAAAGTGATTCTTTAAAATCCAGATTTCTCAGAAACGGCTGCCTACATCAACATTTGCCAAGTTTACCTTTTTATGTAAAATATGTTATTAGTTTTTTTAGTTTTGTACAAAGTTACAAAAGTTATTACGTTTTTGATTTGTGCAAGACATCGTAGGTGGCGCCATAGTTTACAGTCTAAAAAATTCAATAACTATAAGGTTTTATATTTGTTCAAAAAGCTTTTATTTCTTTATTTAATAAATATAAAGTATACCAGGGTATTCCATAAGAAAAATGATAGGTCTTGTTCATATCTCGAAAAAATAAAATTTATAACTACACCACTGGTTTCTACGTAAAAATATCTACTAACATCCGTTTTTTACTTCTGTTGTAGTTACAAGACTACTAAAATACGGGAGGAGGTCCAAAAATGAATTTTGCTCCGTGTATCAAAAACTAAGAGGGTCACGAAAAAATTTTAGTGTAATCTTTTGTTTTATTAAAAAGTAGTAACAGTTTGCAAAAACCGTAAGTTTCTATTTCTAATTATAACCAAGACACCCTGCGTTTGCAACGAAATCCGGACACCCTGTACATATAATTCAAATCCACAACACCAGGATCAGAAGGCAGGCTCACTATTAACAAAGCCAAATATCTTGTCAATCATTAAGCCATATTACTAATACCAAGGGCAGTAAAGTACTCTAAGGACAACACTTTAGTTATCCAAGTGACTGATTGTAGAATGAACTAACTGCCGTATTCACCATTTTCGTAGTTGTCAGCCTAATAGTTATCTGTTTGCTAAGAATTTTTTCTGATATATTTTTTTAGGCTGGCATTTACTACATATTGACTTTATAATAAATGCTAGTAATGCTACAACTAACTCTTTTCCAAAAAGAAAAAAAAATACAGAGCTCAAATCACTAAAGTTTTTCTTTATAAATATAAAAATTAATATCATCTGACAGTCAAAAGCTATCAGCCTGATAAATATTGGTAAATACAGCTGTAAGTATTCGAGGGACATTGTTAAAACTATTGCATGTCTTATTTTTGTTTTTTTTTTAATGCTCACAGTAAAATTTAGATTAAATACAATCTAAAACACTATTTACTATACAATAATAATTACTTACTTTAGTTATCCGATTGTCCAGGAGACATTTTTGACCTTTGAATTGCCTGAGAGAAAATAGTTTATTTCTGTTTCTTTTTGATGCTCACAGTAAAATTTATATAAACTAAGATCTAAAACACCATCATTTTTTGCAAAAATATTAATTCCTTATGTATTTCTGCCCTTTGTCCGAGGGACACAGATTAAAGCCAATCACAGCAACGGCCGTTTTCCGGATCAAATATTTGTGTAAAATAGCCTTATCCGCTCCATGCGTTTTAAGTGACACATAATATAAGACCAACATATACATTGCTACAATATCTTACTACATGTTAACAGGTTAATCCAAACACACATTAATTTTGATGATAGCTATCGTAATCCAAATTCCCAATCAGAATACCAATTTTGATCTAATCTGGTTTTAAATGAAGTAAACAATTCCTTTGTACATGCTAATCTAGTTAAGGAATATGGCTATTGGAAGTGCGATGGGACCATTAAAATTAATTATTAATACCTGCGGTAAGGTGGTAATATACATGAAACATCTGTATTTAACAAACTGTTGGCATTATGTAAAAATAAAATAATTGCTTTTAGGCATACTAAACTTTTAACCATTTTTTTATACATTTAATTTTCTCATGTTTCAAGTCGATAAAAAAGAAATCAATAAAATCGAAATATAATTTTTATATTACATTATGCTTTATTGTAATACTTAAAAAAACTAAAGCTTTTTCAAAGCTGCAGTGGCTATAGATATATTATGTTTATGCCAATTAAGGTCATTCTTAAATGTGACGCCCACAAGATTAAATGTGTTTTTCCTCTGCAGAACTTGCGCTTATAAATAAAGGATGAGTATTTGATGACTCTTCTTATGACTGATTGTGTTTTGGATGCAATAAAATGGACAAGATTTTTGGCGCTGCAATCCAATATTAAATTAAGGTCCCGTGAAAAGAATATCTGCATCGCTTTGCGTTTGCTTTTCGAATCAGATTTAGAGATTGGTTTGAGAATCTAAAAACTGGAGTGGAGGGTACTATGGTGGGCAAAACTATAAAAGGAATAAGTTGTAGACAAGGGAAGATCGTTGATGTAAAAAAGGAACAATGTTGGTGCTGGTACTGAGCCCTGAGGCACTCCAGAAATTTACTTGGTGTAAGCTTAAACAGTGCCCATCCACAATAACTGGTATACGTCGATCAGAAAGATAGTTCGAGAGCTAAGTACAGAGTTTAGTTAAAATACCATAAAAGAAAAGTTTATTAAGGAGCGCGGCATGCCATACTTTAACAATAATATCGGGCATTTTTTGAGAAACTGGGAAAATAGATGGAATTGGATGATTTACGGAAAGGTCAAGGGCTGAATTGGCAGCAAATGGTTTTGTCTTTCCTTTAGAGCTAGAAATAATTTCATCTTTTAAAGTTAGTGGTGAAAAAGAACTGGTACAAAATTATTGCAAAAACCTGCAGAATATTTTAGTTTAGGGTCCAAAAGTAAGTTTCCAATATGTTTGGATTGCATTAAAATTGGATTTTTTTTCGTGGCAAAAATAACCCGATAAACATTTTATTTACAATGCTTATTATTGCCTGCTTCTACATTTATAAGAGGAATGTAGAAATACCAATATTAAAAATTAATGTTGAGTTGTATGTCTGCTTAATGCTTTGTAGGTAGTTAGAAGGTTATTGACCAAGTCTTTTAAATTTTGCTTCTATTTCTTTCCAGAAAATTTAGGAAAATATTAATACCACTGTACAGGGTGTCCAGATTTCATTGCAATTGCGGGGTATCTTGGTTATTATTAGAGACAGAGACTTGCGGTTTTGGTGAACAGTTAACTTTTTATGAAACAAAAATAAAACTAAAATATTTTACATGGTCCTCTTAGTTTTTAGCATACAGGGCAAAATTCATTTATTTCCATTTTTGGACCCCCTTGTATTTAAGTTTTCTTGTAACTTATAACAAAAATGGTAACTGATATGGGTAGGTATTTTTACGTAAAATACAGTGGTTTCGTAAGATTTTTTTTTAATTTAATAATATTTTGAGATATGAACCAAACATATGATTTTTCTTATGAAATATTTTTTATTTATTAAGTTATAAAGAATGCGATCTATATATTACAATACTCAAAATGTACTTTTTATTTTAATACCCTAAATTATTGTTTTTAATTTTAAAATTAAGTATAGTGAGTGATATAGACTTTATAACCAAAAAATAAAGTTAGCGCCAAGTTCATTATTTATTTATATTACTTATTAAGTTTAGCCTAAATAATTCTCTTACCGTGGTTAATAACACTGCAAAGTTTACCAAAATCAATTGGGAATAAAAAGGATATTATTAAAACCTGAATTTTAAAAAAATAGTTTAACACCCTGTATCTTGGAAACAGTGTATTTCCGGACCTATATTTATATAAACTTTTTTCATAAAATTAAGTCAAAAATGGGAATCCTTTATAAGTTAATTAAACACATCACATTAATGTGTTAATTTCATGCTAACCTTGCTAAAATGTAAATAGTCAACATAAATTTAATAAAATATTAGCCTTATCGTCAAAGTTCATAATGATGGTCCGCCGTATACGGTGGTTTAGTCTTAATTACCCATTGCTTCAAAATTGTTTTAAACTAAATTGGTTTTAAAGTATCGTATTAAGTGTGTTTTTATTTTAATATAGTACAGCGTGTCTTCAAAAATTCTTACCACATGGAAATTTTTTAAATACTAAGGGCGTTTTCACACACACCGGTAAACCCTGTGCCGGTGTCGGTGTCGGTTCCGTTTTCGGTATAACACTGACTTTTAAACATACCGGCATATCGGTGTCATCATTAATTTATTAAATATTTAGCAGTACTGCTTCTTACGCTATTATACCCCAGGAAACAACACCTCAGGAAAAAACACCACAAATACAAACAGTACCAGGTTATCATATAAGCAAGGTAAGCAGATGCTTAGTGCATCCCGTTGTGGGAGGCACCAGAAAAGAGGAACCATAAACAGCACAAAAAAATATTGGCTAGCAAATGAATAGTCAGGCAGGTCAGGCAAAAAATCTGCAAATTGCATTATGTAAGTGTTATATAAAAGTGAGGACCTTTTTTTACCCTCCAAAAATTTTCTTCTATTTTTAAAAATCCAAAAATCAATTTTGTGTGTGTTTTTATAAACGTAAAAAATCTTTTTTGGTTGTCAAATATTTCAAAAGTATCGTCGCTAGAGGCTTTTTCCAGTTTCTAACAAATTATTGCCATGGCATACGCGATATTATGGCACATTTTTAATTTATTGTGACTGATTTTAGTATTTGTTGTTTTTGCGTACCTATTGTATATTTTTTTACTTTTATGTAGGAGATATAATTACGGGATACCAAGGCACGGGATCCCAAGATCCTGCCCCTTTTACAGTCCCGAAATCTTCAGAATTAAGTTCCTTTAATCCCGGTATTTTTGGAATCAATTCATTTTTTTTTCAAAATAACATTGTATAAAACAAAACGCAGTTAGTTAAATATAATTTATCAATGCTAAAAAAAAGAAAAGTCCGCTATTTTTATTTTTTAGCTGATTTTAGTCAAGTTTACGCGGTCCTACCTAAAATAAATATGTAAAAGCAACATTCCGCATCACGCAAGTTATTGGTATTTTGCATTAAAATATGTTCATTTTTTTATTATTTATAGGGTTGATTATTGCCTTAAGTTGGTTGTATTGTATGACAAACTACAAATGTTTTAATGCAATTAATTAGAGGTTATTAGAGGGTATGTCGATATTGCAGAAATATAGCTTTGTTCTTATTTTTAAAGGTACCTTATCAAGGCAACTCGACTGTAGAAATGTCTTTATCAAAAGAAAGTTTGTATCAAGTAAATTTTTCTATATATTAATTAGTTTATTTTTACGATTTAAAGAGAAAACCCTTTTTTTGTTCAGCTTTTTTATAAATTTCTATAGAAAGTATAAAAATAAAAGTTTATTTTAAATATTTTTGAATTTTTGTACTCTACCTACCCGGGACTATCCCGGGCTTGCCTGTGCCCAGTCCCGGAATCCCAGGATTGGAAAAAAGGCTCGAAAGTATATTCCCTAGTTATATGTGACTAAAAAATATGGACTTTGGCTGAAAAGTCATATTTAGAGAACGAGGTTGTCGAAAACATATACAAGATATTTGATTTATGCACATTCAAAACACCTTTATGATAGACCTGGGTAATGGATGTGGGTAATGAACGTGGGTAAGGCCTTGGGTAATGAGCCATATTAACTGTCAAAAATCACATTAAAATATTTTAACAGTCGTAAAAATAGTTTTAAACATTAAAAAACTTAGAGATGGTATTAAAAGAAATGCTAGTCAGTATATCCGATTGTCTAGTTTAACACTGGCTGCATAAACCAAACTATAAAAAGAATCATTAGTATAGGGTTATTTAGTTGCTCAAATATCACTGGTACTGTTGTAATAGTTCCAATATTGTAATTAAAATAAGTTTTTTACTCTAAATTTGAAGGTTAATATCTCCATAACGAAGTGCGTTAGAACTTTTTTATACGAAGTATTAACATTATTTGGCTCATTTTATCACTATGTTTTTAACTTTAAATTAGTAGAAATCGCTAGTAAAAAGTTTTGAAAAAAGTATTATATTATAAATAATTTTTTTACTCAATATTTAATTGGCCAAATTTTTGTACAACGTTTAATATTTGCCTTTATTTTTTTGTTTTTTAAATATAGATGCACCCACATTCCTGTTTTTTTGTGTGTTCTTGGACATTTTTGGAATCTTACACTCAATTTTTCCAGGTTAAAGTTATTTTAAAAATTTGTTGCGGCTCACTAAATTGTTTGTCAGGGTGTAAAGAGTCAGCAACAAATTATAAACTGATAAATCAAGAAAGATTAGAAATCGGTTAACTCAAAAAAACCGCTGACGCCAGCTTTACACTCGATTTTTCCAGGTAAAAGTTATTCTAAAAAATTGTTGCTGCTCACTAAATTGTTTGTTAGGGTATAAAGAATCAGCAACAAATTATAAACTATAAGTCAAGAAAGATTAGAAATCGATTAATTCACAGAAACCGCTGACGCCAGCTTTACACCCGATTTTTCTAGGTAAAAGTTAATCTAAAAATTTGTTGCTGCTTACGAAATTGTTTGTCAAGGTGGAAAGAGTCAGCAACAAAATATAAATCGAAAGTCAAGAAAGATTAGAAATAGGTTAAGTCACAAAAACCGCTCACGCCAGCTTAAAAATAGATTAAAAAGATTAGAAGAGAAGAAAACCGTAATATATTTTACTACTTTTGCGATTATAGTTTTTTTTCCTTGGTGTGTTTTTGAATATTTTTAAAAGCTTTGTTCAAAATAGTAGCTATTACAGCTAATTCTACAGTGGAAAAGAAATAAACATTTTAAATATTTTGCATTTACAATATTTTGCATCAACTTCTGAAAAAATACAAAAAGCAGACCTGTACAGTAGGAGAGAGCGGAAGCCTAACATGTATCTCCTCGAAAACGTATTAATAGTGTGAAAGTGACGAGATTTTATCGGACCGAGATCGAACTGAGAACGAACCGGGAACTGAATAGTATGCATCGGGCCTAAATAGACACTCGAACGTCGTCGACTTACCCCACCCTCCTTTTCTCTATAAACTAATGCCACTTCGACTATCCACTCCAAACCAATTAAATTAAAAGTGGGAGATACACGAAAATAAAGCACTTTATTTTTGTTCAACTTTCATATTTCTTGTTTATATCTATTTTCTTCACACCGAAATCCTATATCAAGTTTAGCTAATCTGTATAGTATCTATGATGCTTTATGCAGGACATACTATACTTTTTATAACATTTTAATCATGGTGGGGAATTATTTGACTATAATTTAATTAGGACGGTTCTAATGCCTTCATCTTGAAAGTGCCCTGGCAGCTCTGTTCTATACAAAGACCCGAATTGCCGATTACAGCAATAACTTTAAGCTAATCTGCTTTTAATTCAACTAAACGATGCCTTTGTCCCATACTGGTGGTCGCTATATAAGGTATACAGCTTTCAGAATATTAATTTAAGCCAATTAACAATGTGGCTGCAGGTCATGAGAATGCAGTCTGCACAAATGGGACACGATCCAATGAATATGTTAAGGTGGGTCAATGAATCACCCTGCAGTGTGAATAAATCAGTTGTAAATAGTGTATTATAATATACAGGGTCATCCAAATTAACTGTCTACACTGTCACAACTGTCATTGGTAACTTCGTTATTACTTAAAATACGAAATAGTTTAAATTGGCAAACTAGAAGCATTTTACTTTCTTTAAGAAGATTCAAAAATAAAAAAAAACATTTGACAATCGGATGTTTCGAGTAATACAGCAAAATAAACTTTTTTTATATGGAACACCCTGTATATTTTGTCACCATTAAAAAATCTTTATTAAACCTTAAAAAAGTCATGTGATATATCCAATTTTTCATAGTTTCGGAAAAATGACCATTTTCAGGAATTTAACAGTGAATTAGTGGCGAGCGTAGTGCAGCGATAACGTACCAGCTTCTTACCGCAGCGATCCGGGTTCGAATCTCGGAACCGGACATTGGCATTTAATCGCTAGTCACCTTACAGATGCTTTGGCAAGCCACTGTGTAGTATTCTGCCTACCCTAGGTAGTAGTTATCTAAACTAGTTGTCTAAAAGGTGCTGTAAAATGCAAAAATTACATGTTTCAGTGCTTGGATAACGTTGACGGAATAGCGTAAAAAAGGGGTTAAACATCTAATAACCCAACATCCACGGTACTCTGGTACTAAAGTACATAAAGTCTTCGTGGAGTGTTGAAAAAAAAACAAAATGGCATTTTTTAAAATTAAACACCCTGTTTATTGCATAACCATTACATAGATATTTTAAAGAGATTTAGGAAAATACCACGTTTAATATGTCTATCTCCTATAATTTTAGAAATATGGCCATTTAAGTTGAACAAAAACAATGTTAAATTTGCATTATATCACGGCTTCAAAAGCTAAAAGCAAAAGTATATTTTGGTATGGTTAAATATTAAATTTAAAAAAAACACTCTCCTCAACATTCCCTATTTTTGAACATTTGTCGCTTTTCCCCTAAGGTTTCTATATGGAATTTAGAATTATGTCACTTTATTTTTTAAGCTACTTTTAGCAAGCCCTCTCCTTTAATACCCATATTGTGGGAGCGTAAATAAAAGAGCTAGTTTGCATCTTGAGTATTTTGCCATATTGGAATAATGTTCCAGCAGCTAACCATGCATTGTCATCAAAACTAATCATGTATAAAAATTTTTAGTTTTATCTGTTGGCACCTTTTCTCAAATATATTTTATTCTTTATATAAATAAAAATTTAAATAACGCATTTGGTTTTTCTTTGCCTTATTGTTAAGGGGTATTTTAGTGTAGAATCCCGAATTATGAGCATTTTTTGCCAGTGATTAAAAAAGCAATGGATATTTTTACTATCCATTTAATTTATTATTTATTTATATAAAAAGGGTACACAAAATTAATAAAATATTTATAAAATTATGCGTCATTGAAGCGAATAAAGAAAAAAAGGCCAAATCGTTGTTGCCATAATTTCAATCCTTGTGGACAATAAAAAAAAGTTGTCAAATTTTTGATTAATACGAATGCAATTATAGCATAATAAACCAAAAAAAAATGTTTTTATAAAATGGCTGCTACTCAAAAATAGAGGTCAATTTTTTCACTAATTTTTAAGCTTTCTCGGATTTTTTAAAAATATTAAAAAAAAACAGTTTTTGTCACTTTATCCGACAGAGAAATATTTAAAGAATATTTATGCAAAATTTCCAATGAATCGGTTGATTAAAACTTGAGGTGTTGTGGCAACCGTATCGAAAAAAATAGTTTCGAAAAATGCGTTTAAAGTTTTAGGCGGCGTAATTGATAGAATAGCACATACGCTATAAGCAATAGCTAAAAGTATGTCGGCCAGTAAAGCAACAACAAAGGATGTGGAATGATTTATCCAATACAAAACGTTTACATGACAGTATGCACGTTAGACTGTCTCTTTTTCTCACATTGCCTATGTGTTATGTTAGTAAGCTGATCCGGTATACCATACGTCCTCTTAATCAGCCATCCCAGTTTCATACATGATGCAGTATACTAGAAGGATTATAGAAAGAAGGATAGAGACTTACTTATATTGGATGGGTAGCTGTAACTTTAAAAATAACTAGAATTTAAAAAAAAATCTGTTGGGGAGGTATTCTTAAGTACCTTAACTATCAACTTATAAAAAAATGTCTTTTTAAAATTTCCAAGCAAATATAACTTCTTCAGTTAAAAAGTGTCACATCTTTTAAACATTTAGGCCTCTCTTTAAAGTAATTATTCCCATACATATTATTATTTTATTGTTTAAAAAAGTAATGGTTTTTATTGGTTAAATTAATATAATCTTAAAGAAAACACTTAAGTCCTGATAATTTAAAAAGCAAAAAAACTTATACTAAACAAAATCATTAATTTAAAATAACTAAAACCCAAAACATTGTTTTCTAAAGTTTAAGTTAATAAATTATTTGGTGCATAAAAATATTACGTACAAAATATCAAAACATCCCTTCACGGATCAAGGGCTAAATAAACTACAAGATTTTCTCTAGATACATTTGACGGAAGCCAAGATAGGGCATCAATGAGGCAGGAAAACAGATTGTCATTTAAAAACAACATCCGATTTGTGATTAATGACGCGAAATTCCCGAATATCGGAAGAAGGTGTGTCTCAATCTAACGACATAGTCAGAGCCGTACTTTGACACGTAAATAAAATAGGTTTTGCTAAATATAACTTAAGGGGGTATTTCAGAGGCCCGAATTTCGAGCATTTTTGATTATGAAAAGTGAAAAAAAAAATAATAAAAAAAATATGTGCAGGGTCTTTTCTAATTTCGGTAAGAAATTTTAAGGGCATATTCTTAAGCAATTTTTCTAAAAAAGTTCATATAAACATGTCTCCTCAAACTCTTCGTTCTTAAGATACAAGCTGTTGAACTTTTAAAAAAAATAAGTAAATAATAAAAAATAATTTTAGTAGAATTTGTTAGATTAGATATAAACGTTTTTTATTTAAGTAATTGTTTTTGTTGTTTCATAATTTCTAAAAAAAAGTTATAACACTTAATTTTTTAAGAAAAAAATGTCCTGATGTTTCTTGTAAGGTCCAGGAATGTACAGTTTAGCGAATTTTACTTTTTTCTGGGAAACTAGTAACCAAGCTACGTTAAAATATGAAAAAACAAGAAAGTTGTACTGTGTTTTGGACAGAAAAAAATAAAAAGTTGCAAAACAAGTCAGTGGCGTACACGTCACTGGTCTCACCAGTTAAACTAAGTTTATAGGGCTAAATTAACTTTCTATTTTAGCAAATGCCACAGCCAAATTTTATTAAAATCGGATAAGGCATACGTAAAATATTACTGAAAACAGGATTTTCTTTTTAAATAGTTATTAATATCTTTTATTTTAAAAACAAAGCATTTTCGGAAAAATAAAAAAATGATAAAAAATGAGATTCTTGATTATCACAAATATCATTATTGGATGAACTAAGAAAACTAAAAAATAAATGTTTTTTCATAAAATGGCGGCTACTCAAAAATAGAGATTTAATTCTTTTACTTATTTTTAAGCTTTCCTAAAATTTTTAAAAATATACCTAATTTAAAACTTTTAGTTTTTTTTGGTTCATGCGATAAAGAGATATTTAAAGAATAATTATGCCAAACTTCGGTAAATCGGTTAATTAGAACTTAAGACATATAGTAGCAATCATATCAAAAAAGGTTTTAAATTTTTTGACTCGAATACCCCATTAATTAATAATTTATTTTAAATATTTTTAGTAGGTCTACTATTTTTAATACTACATTTCAACAAGCATGTTTTTTTTTAATTAATTGTTATTTTACTGTTTTTAAAAAGTTACTTTATTCAAAAACTGCTGTTAATCAATATACAGGGTGGCTATTTAAAAACCAAAAAGCTTCTTTTGTGCAATCTAGGTCATTTAAGAAAAAAGCTTGGTCACGCCAATTTTCCATTTGGAGGGGTCAAGTGATATTTTTTTTAAAGGTCTCTTGACCCTGATTACAACCGCCAAGTTTTAGGTATCTGCTGTGATTTCCGTTGGAATGACAGATTGTCAATATTTTAATTTTAATATTTTTAATATATAATATTAAATTACCTGTAAGAGCACGCTACATTAAACTAGAGGCCAATGATAAGGGTTAAACGATCTTTAAAATTATACATATATCGATTACACCGCCCCACAAAAATAAAAAGTTGGGGTCGGTTTGACCCTACCAGGTCAGGGTCAAGGTCATTTTAAGGTCAATCACAGCCAAACAAGTAAAAAGTTCATGGTCCGAAAGACCAGACCATGCTATCTTATTGTTTTTGGGGTCGCTAAATCCGAATCTGGAATCTGTTTCACCTTATCAGACCACGGTCAGGGTTATTTCAAGGTCAAATCATTAAATTTTATTGAAAATAGACCACAATCATTGTATATTAAATCCGAATCCATGGTCAAATTAATTAAATGAGTTAAGGATCGAGGTTAAATCATCAAAAGTTATCGCACCAAAATCATGATATTTTGGGGTTTTTGGGTCGCTTAATTTGAATCCGTAGTCAAATTGACCCTTCCGGATTTGGATTAAGCGACCCCAAAAACAAAAAATGATACCACGTTTGTGGTCTATTTTCTTTGAATTTTGATGATTTAACCTTAAAATGACCTTGACCATGGTCTGATGGGGTCAAATAGACACCAGATTCGGATTCAGCAACCCCAAAAACATAGAGATACCAAGGTCTAGTCCTTCGGACCACCAACTTTTTATTTTTGTGGTGTGTTTTTCTTTCTGGCGAGGGTGTGATTAACTCTTAATTTTTGGGGTTTTTAAAATCTTCTTATTACACAACAAAAAACATAATGTGTTTAATGTTTAAAATGTTTGCCGCGAACGTCTTGGCAACATCATAATTTTAAATAATATAATACACATTTTTTTTATGTTTTAGTGGTTGAGATGGTTGAAATGTTGAATGAGTTAATGATTACTTTTTGGTTATTCAAACTAAAATAGAAAATTAGTATTAAGTGTGTTGTAGCAAATTTTAAAAGACATATTTTATTCAACTATTATTTTTAACTTTGCAATAAATCTGAAAGTACATTGTACACAAACTGTTTTAAGTCTGTTTTTAAAGTCAAAAATATAATATTACAGGGTCTTGTATTTAAAATAAAAAAGTTGTTAGTGGACACCATTACATGACGTGAATATTTATATCACCGGTTAATTTTGATATTTTTCGGGTGTCGGACTGAACGAACGCGTAACTTTTGTGTCGGACAAGTTTACCACAATGTATTACATGCAATTTTTAAACAATGTGCCAAAAATGATAAGGGTCCTACCCATAGGCGTCACTAGGTTTTTTAAATTTAGTTTATCTATTAACTGAGAAATGGGACCCATACCAAATTTATATCAGATGCTATTGATGTTAAGAGGAGCACTTTGGTAAAGAAAATTTTTATTTTGGAATTTGCGAAAAAAGTTATTTTTTGGTTGCCCAATTGTAGCGAAATTTAAAATTTGCCAATAAAATTTGATCATATTTACAAAAAATATACAAATAGACTTAAACTTAGATTTTTCTAGGGGACAAGGTGTAAACAATCAACAAAAAAACTTTTTTGCAAATTCTAAAATAAAAAATTCCCTCTTGGCATTAAAAGCATCTAATATAAATTTGGTGTAAGTCCCATATCTCAGTTTTTAGATAAAATAATTTAAAAATCCTGGCGACGCCCATGGTAGCAATCACGAAACCAAAAGGCTGAAAACTGACATGTTTCGGCTATCGGACTGGGCGGGTTTCGTGACTGTAACCATAACCATTTTTGGCACAGTGTTTAAACATTACATGTTAAACATTGTGATAAATTTGTCCGACAAAATAAGTGACGCGTTTGGCCAGTCCGTCACTTAAAAAATGTTAAAGATGATAGGCATGGTTAAAGCGTTGCTTCCATATACAGCGCGCTGTTATGAATATTTGTGGTAGACTCGTTAAAACGAACCCCATTTATTAGGTTTTTTAAATGGGTGGTTATCATAAAGTCCATTTCTTGCCAGGCCAATAACTAAATAGTAGTGCCCTATTTAGTTATTATTGAATTTATTCCATTTGGATGATACACACTGTATATACATTTAAAGGAAGGCACGATACGGTATCAGTGAGGCAGGAAAAACAGATTGTCATTTGAGAAACAACATCCAGTTTGTGATTAATGACGCGAAATCTTTCTAAAGTGGAAAAAGTATGTCGGGATTCTGCGAGATATTCAGAGGCGTACTTGCAATTGGTGATAAATTGATGCTACTTTAAAAATAATTAAACTATTTTTCGTATGCTGTAACAAAAATATTGGTTACTATAAAACTAGTTTATTTTAATATTACCGTTAAAATTCTTACAAACTTAATAGTCCTTGGGCCAGTTATAAAATGGACTAATAAAAACACTTCTAAAACCTGTGTAGGGGGTTCTTTTTGACGAGTATACCACGAATATTCATACAGTATCGGACAAAATTAGAGAGACTCGACTAATTATGACTTTTACGCAATACCAAAATATATTCAATTCTTAAAATTTAGCTATAAGATTTATGTCATTGAGTAGTATACAATGACACTAAAATAAATTCAGAAACATTGTTTTCCAAAATTTATTAATAAAAGTAAAAAAATATATTCAATTCTGTGTGACAAAATTAAAGAGACTTATCCTAAATTAAATTTGTATTTTATACTAATGAAACTAAACTAATATTTCGTCCAGTACCCTTTGTTCTCAATCACTTTTTGACATCTATTTGGCATGGACCCAATGAGGTTGGAAATTACAGCCAGATCCATTGATTTCCAGGCATTTTCGATCTCTTCAAATAACTGAGCACGATTGCTGATATTTTTTGTTTGAATCTTTTTATCAATTATCTCCCAGAGATTCTCAATGGGGTTCAAGTCTGGAGACTGGGGTGGCCATTTTAAAACTTGAATTTTATTTGCCACAAACCATTCCTTGACAAGTTTAGTGGTCGTTATCGTGTTGGAACGTAAACCTTAGTGGCATTTCCCATTCGGCATAAGGCATTACATCTTCCAATATGGTACAATACTTAAATCGATCCATGGTATCCTTAATTTTGTGAATTGGACCTATTCCATAACCCGAAAAACAACCCCAAACCATTATATTACCGCCTTCGTGCTTAACGGTACCAGAAACATATCTTGGATCAAGTCTTTTATTTGCTGGACGATGCACGAACCACTTCCAAAAATATCAAACTTAGACTCGTCACTAAACCAAACCTTGTTCCAGTCCTTAGCTGTCCAGTGGCGGTGACGTGTTGCAAACATCATTCTAGCCATCACTTTTTTTTGATAGATGGGGTTTTTTAGCTGGTCTCTTTCCAGGAAGCCCAGCCTCCACTAATCGCCGCTGAACAGTCCTAGATGAAACTCCCGGAACCTCCAACTGAGCCAAAATTTGATTTGCAGACAGCCGCGGATTATTCTGACTTAAACGTTTAATTCTCCTGTCCAACTGTTTTGAAGTTTTTCTTTTCTGGCAACCTCTTTTAAGATTAACAACCCTTCCTCGGAGCCGAAAATTTTGTATTGTTCTTGAAACCATTTGTTTATTTACATTAAATTGCTCTTTTATTAATTTTTGTGAGCGACCTGATTTGTAAGCTTCTATAATTTTTCTTTTAAATCTATGGAATAGTGCTTTCCATGAGGCATTGCTTATTATTTTATATATTGTTAGAAACAAATACATGACCAACTGCACCGCAGATAAACTAAATACAAAACGAGTCTCTCTAATTTTGTCGTAGTAATTTTTTTATCAGTACAAAAAAATGTTAAAATGAACAGAGCATCAGCAACAAAAAAACTATTTATAAGGAAATTCTTTTGGGCGCCACTAATACACTGCTTAACAAATATTAATATTATTTCTAGCACAGAAAATTTGAATGGACAAATTGCACAGTCTCTCTAATTTTGTCCGATACTGTATAGGCCATATATGAAAGCGGCTCTTTAACCCAGCCTTTCAATATCAAATGTTTCGGTTGTCGGACTGGGCAAACGCGTCACTTTTGTCAGACAAGTTAACCACAATGTTTTACAAGCAATTTTTAAACACTGTGTCGAAAATCTTAAGAGTTACAGTCACGTAACCCGCCTTGTTAAATACCCGAAACATGTGTTTGAGCCTTATGGTTTTATGACTGTAACCCTTGCCATTCTTGACACAATGTTTTAAAATTGCATTTTTAGAAAATTGTGGTAAACTTGTCCGACAAAAAAGTGACACCCCGTCCCACACCAGAAACATTTGACATTGACAGGCTGGGTTAAAACTCCTCTTAAATATATGACGGCATGATAGACGACGAGACGGCTGGTAGACTCGTCAAAAGGAACTCCCCCTAGAAAAAATTAAAAGTGTTTTTATCATGAAGTCCATTTGATTACTGGCCTAGGGACTATACCGTGTTCTATTTGACATTTTGATCAAAATTGTACAAATATTTATTATTTATTCTTATTTCTATTTTTGGGAAAATAAAATAAAAATAAAGGGATTGAAAGTCTTTAAAAAGTAGAATGTAGGTTAAAAAATTGGAATATTTACGTTAAATGAGATTATTTTTGGCCTATTTAGTTATGTCCAAATTGCGCATACAATTATTTTTGTTAAAAGAATATCTTATTAATACGTTTTACTAAATACAGAACGTAAAATAAAAGAAAGTAAAAATTAGAAAATGTGACAATTTTTTCTTTTGGTAAAATTGCTTTTTAAAGTTTTATAAAAAACAGAAGAAAGTTTAAATAGGGCTGTATAAAAATTGATAGTATCTGTACCTTTATTTTTTATGTTTAAATAATTTAAAAAAACAATTGTTAAGTTTTTAAATAAGAAATATCTAAAAGAAATGGTGTCACTTTAACACAATCACGGAAAATAAACTGCAATTAAAAAACGTTCGGTGTATATTTTGTAAAAATAAAATTAAAAGTGGGTGTTTTTCATCTTATATTTCCAAGCTAGTGTTTAAAACACATGTACTTAGTTTTTAATTATAAAAACAGTATTTAACTTATTTATCAGGATCGATAATTTGTGTAAAAAAAATTAACTCATTGATCTAATTAAAAGTCATTTGTTAAACTTTATAATTCGATGCGACAATTAAATTATTTAATTTATTTTTAATAAAGCTTAAACAAGTGCGTATTTATATAAGGAATATAAAGTGCACATTAAAGAATCATAAAAATGCGTAATTAATAAATAAAATTGCTGTTAATGTAAAATTATTTAAAATAAGGCTATAAAATTATAAAATAATAAATGATCAAAAAATAAATCTGCTGCAATGGAGTTAAAATGCCTTACATAAAGCAGTTAGTATTGATTGACATAATTCCAATTACAAAACAATATTCCACACCCTATCAATAAAATACACATCTGTCAACAGACTAAGATTAATACACGATGCGTTATTTTCCACTCTCTCGTGGCGCCTGCAAAAACATTATTTTTCTGCAACAATTAATCTTTCCTTAAAAAGCTTTTTTAAAACATTTTTATTAAACAAAACTTAAAATACGTTTTGGTTTATTGTTTTTGTAGATAGATTTTTAAAATTTTGCATTACCTATATTTATTTTGCTTGTCCAAATTTAAATAACTACAAAAAGTAAGTAAAGAAGACATAAACCCGACCGAATGTTAAATATTGTAGACTTCTCTTGTTAAAAATAGTGAAAATATTAATTTTTTTAAGTGGTTTATACAGCGTGTCCACAAAAGGATTTAACTATACCTGTTTTTTGTTATTTTTAATATATCAAAAAAAAAAACAAATCTTTCCTTCGTCTGATATGCTAAAAACTATACTATATTACGAAAATATTACCTTGTAAAATATTTTTTTTAAACTGTTAATGCATGATGTAAAAAATGGCAAAAATATTTTTTTACTTAAATTTTTTAACTTCAAATTTTGACCTAAAATTTAATTCTCTACAACATTTACTTATACAATTTTGTCCTATTTTTACAAAATATGGTACTTTACTCTTGGTCATTTTTCATATTTTTAGTTATAACTCGCCCTGTATATATATTACCAATTGAACCAAAATTTTGTATTTATTAGTTTTGGACCATGCCACCAATTTTTCCAAAAGGACGTTTTAAAATTCCAAAATTTTTGGTTCATTTGTCCTCATGTAACACCTATGACACACTGTGTATAACTTGGTGGTACTGTATTGGTCTTTTTATTACTTTTCATTGGTTTTTAATCACGTACTTTTAAAATGTATTTTTCAATTATTTTTCTTTTTTCAAAATATTATTTGCACCATTTTGAATCAACCTGTAATTCTTGGAACATGTTTTATAGCTTCTGCTATTTTTGATGAGCAAAATTTTTACAAAGAATAACTTTTTTGAAATATTAAAAATTAAAAGGTCATTTAAGTCCATCCGTAGACACACATAAAAAAATGCATTTTTTAAGAATTTTTCAAATTTTTATGAAAAATACTAAACAATCTAAAAGTTAGGAAAAATTATGAATTTGGACAAGCACTGTATATTAATATATTATATTCGTAAAAGTTCATAAATTCGTCTTAAATAAATCTTTTTTTTTTAAGCAGAAAAATGTTTAAACGACGCACTTCAATTCAGCACTAACCATACCAGAATTTCATATTAGGTTTCTTAATATTAAATTGGAAGAAAACCACAAAGTTTTAAAAATTTTTAGAGGAATAAATACATTTTAAAATACATTTATAAAAGAAATTTTCACTTGAAAGATCAAAGAAAAGATACTTCTCCAAATTAAGAAACTTGATATTTTTCGTTAAATAAGTTTCTCACTTTTTTATTAGACTTTTTGTTAGGAAAGAAAAAGATTTATTTAAGAAACTTAAGAAATATTATTAACTTATGATTAATAAACTTTTATGAATCTTAAAGATTTGTTTAGGTTGTTATTAGGATTTTAGTAAAATAAAAAAATATATATCTGGTTCTTTTATTTGCACATTTGTAAAAAGCCTAAGCAATATATTACCTTAATATTCGTGTAAATAAGGAAAAAAAATAAAACAGTTCAGTCAATAAGTTTAGAAACTTCTTAAAGAGAAAAAAAAGACTTCTTAAAATATATGTTATGGCTTATTTAATACAGAATAACCACTAGAAAAATGTTTTCAAAAGGCTTATTAGTACATAAAAATTAGGATTGTTATTAACAAACCAAGAAAAATAGTTGTATAGTTTTTTGTTAATAACTTTACAATTTTGGAATTTTAAAGAATAATCTAAAAGATGGAGAACAGTAAGTGCCATTTGCCGAATCTCTGCCAGTTCGTTACGGCATAAACGGGCTGTCTAAGAAGCCGACATGGCACAATATTTTTTATCGTATTACATACCAGTTAAAAAAACCATATTGTATAATATAGACACTTTAACGAAAAAACCTTGGTTAAAAAAGGGTTAATTTTTCAATAAGGTAAACTTTTGGTAATTAACCAATTTTTGTTTACATAAATTACGGCATATCAGTTTGCTCTTCTTATTTAAGTAATTAATAAAACATTTTGTAGACATGCCGATTAAATATAAATTTATTACTATATCTGGCCGAATGGTTAAAACCCCTAACAATATTTTAGACGTTATTAGGGAAAACGTGTTGAGTGGTCCTATTTGTATACAGTGCATTTCTTAAATGTCCCCCTTTTATTTTTTGAACAAATTAATTTAAAAAAGTAAAACTTTGGGATATGAAATTGATGCATAAATATTATATTTCAAAGTAAAATTGACAGATGAATAAATTTCAAGATGGCGGTTGGGAACCATCTTGGGAAGAAAATTAAATGGAAAGAGGGGCCTTGTGACACATTATTTCTACGAACAGCTCCTGATAAGTATTTTATAATCCTAGAATATAAAGTCAATAACTTTACGTAATATAAAATAGCAGTACTTTAAAAACTACCTAAATACCTGATTGGGATGGCCAGACTTCAAAACCAATAAAGTAACATGTACTTTATGTGGTATTTTCTTAAAGCTTTTTAAAGATTTTTTAATGGTAATATAATATACAGGGTGCCCCATTAAAAAAAATGTTTTTTTCTACCCTGTGTGTTATTACCGGGACCACCATTTAAAAGATCTTTTAAAAAGCTTTAAGAAAATAACACATTAAGTATATCTAACTTTATTGGTTGTTGTAATGAGCTTTAAAATGATGTGCCATAAGACCACCCTTAACATGTAACTTTTTTTTCCAAGATTGCGCCCAGCCGCCATTTTGAATTTTTATTTTTACATTTCACCCCAAAACATACTTTTTATGCATCCATTTTATATCCCAAAGTTACACTTTTTAAATTAATTTGTTTAAAAAATAAAAAGGGGGGCACCCTACACCACATTAAAGAAATTATGTATAGTGTATAAATCTTTTCTTTTCAGGTTCAGTATACGAAGTACTCTTAAACTTAAAAAGTTCTAACAAGGCGAAACAATTGTAGGGTCATACTCTAGTAAATTTTAAAACATTAAAAAGTATTTTTTTATTAATTTATAATACCTAATAACGTTATGCAAAAAAATATTCCATTTTTAAATAGATTTTTTAAGTTAACAATCTAAACTTATTCATGAAGTAAGGGTACATCGTAAAAATTGAATCCGATTGGACGGATCGCATTGAAACAAAGACTCTTTGTCCTAGAATTGATCGGATGCAGATAATTCGGTTCTAAATCCTTTTAAATTTGACAAAGAAAAAATATAAAATGACAGGGAGAGCAAACAAATTAAAATAATTTAACCCTATTTTTGTGGCATTGTCGTCAATTGATTTACATTGAATGACATTAAATAAAAA
Organism: Listronotus bonariensis; assembly: GCA_014170235.1. NCBI lineage: Eukaryota > Metazoa > Arthropoda > Insecta > Coleoptera > Curculionidae > Listronotus > Listronotus bonariensis. The sequence continues at coordinate 21,230 of JACEGR010005146.1, forward strand.
AGAACAAAATAATAACCCAACCCCATAAACAGTGGCGTATTTACCAAAAGGCTGAGTAGGCTAAAGCCTATGGCGGCGTTTTTAGGGAGGCGGCAGATTTTGTATTTATAAATAATTTTGTGGATTTCGATTTTTATTTTGTACTTACGTAGAAATGAAAGTGAGGACCTTTTTTTTCTTTGGTCTTCAAAATTATTTTTCAAGAAAAAGAATAAACATAGGGGCGGCGAAATTAAAATAGCCTACGGGCGGCAAATATGTAAATGCGCCTCTGCCCATAAAGAAACACTATTACAATATTTAAGCAAATATTTAATGGTATATATTATTTACCATTACTTCGTTTTAACACGTATCCGCTATTATACTTAACTGTCATTTTTTAAACCTTTTCCAAAACCGTACAAAAAGAACCCACGATCGCATGGAACTCAATTCAAATCGCTTGAAAAACAGGTTTGACTTATGGCGTTCAATCCAGCGGCGACGCTAGGGGTGGGCCAGGGGTGGCAACCCTAAACCAAAAAGCTGGCGTCCCCACTGGTTCAACCCAATCCTTAACTTAATCGGAAACGTGTATATCGCAATTTTTGTTGGATTAAGTTTAATCCGATCGGTGCATGTACTCATGAACAGTAGTGTAGGCGGTCGCCTACGGCCTCGCGGCAAGGTGTAGGTATGGAATGTGATATAAAAAAATACCGAAATAAAAGATGCGGCCGGGTTTGGGATCCAAAATTGTAAATGACGGTCCCCGCAAAACTGTAAACGTGGTAAAAAATGGGGGAGAACTTTTTTATTTTTTTGCTCCTCAATTTGTTTTACTATAAAAGGGGCCTCGCAAGTAACTTTTTTGCTCCTTAATAATTTTTCGTCATGACAGGGGCCCCGCGGACCCCACGACTTCGCCTACGCCTAATTTTGATCACGCAACGCCACTGCTCATGGACTAAAAACAAATATTACAAATGCAAATAACTTACCGATCACAGTGAAGTTAACTTTGCTATTTCTAGTAGGTGAATTCTTAAAATCGACTCGGCATCGGTATATACCCTCATCAGACTGTTGTATATGATCTATCACAAGTGTAGCTGGATTTGTGGATGGCCGAAAATATGCTCTGTTACCAAATACCGTTGGCGATGACCATAGCTTGGCATCTTTAAACGTTCTTCCCCGAACATCAAAACTGAAACAAAAATAATCTGGTAATACTTGTTTAGCTCATCAGGTTATAACAGTGATTATTTTATGGTTTAATAAAAAAAAGAAAAACTATATTTTCTATAATTTGATTTTGCTGAATCTTAACAGCGTAATATTAGAAAATTTGTTTGTCAATATTATGGATCTGTGTTTTTTTTAATAAACTTTTTAGTATGGTCTAGGGTCGTTCCTAAGATGACTTCGCGCCCTGATGCAAAAAAGACCGCCCCTAGAAGAAAATGTCTTTTGTTAAATTAGGAAATTTAAATTGGTAAAGACAAAAAAATGTTAAGAGCAAAAAAGGGCATTACTTTCAAAAAACCTGTCTCCCATAATTTAACATTGCTTTTTTCTATCACATATTTTTGAAAAAAAGATTGCAACCTTTAAATTACATGTTTTTTTTTAAATCCTACTAGATTTCCACCCTTTTTTCAAAATTTTTGCTCCCGTAGCATTGCGCCCTGGTGCCTTGCACAACTTGCACGACCGGTAGGCTGAGTATGGTCCCGTTAGGGTTTTAGACTAAAATTACTTTAAATTAACTAAAATAAAACCTATTGAATTGTATTGTTGATGTAAATTAATGGTTAGTGTTTTCCTAAAATTTGTTGCTTTTAATACAAAACTGTTGTATTTGTATTTTTTGTAACTTTTATTCCATATAAAATTTAAAGCATGGTCCCAAACTATATAAGCAGTTGTTAGTTTGTTTAAACTCTATGTCAAAAAAAAAAAAAAATCATCGGAGTAAAGACCCGTATTTTAAAAATGCAAATAAAATTTTTAATAAAAATGTAGTGGTATTTAGAATCAAAAGATATACCCAAATACTAAAACTTTTAAAATTTGTTAGCATTAAAATACATTTTCAAAGTTTTTATCTTGCAAAGTAGCAATAGTTATTATTATCTGATTTTTGAAGGATACACACAGTACTCTTTTTTTTTTTTGGTTACCAGATGATTAATATACAGGGTGAGTTTTTTTGATGTTTAGTACAGTGACCTTAGAAACCCCTGCAGCTATAGAGATGGTTAAATAGAGAAAGAATTGTAGTTTAGTTTACGTAAGAATAAATTTTAATTATAACGCATAAGCGTTGTGTGGAGGCAAGATTAGTGGAAGTTTCGGTAGTTTTTGAATAGTAATCTTAGTTGCCTCTTTTTTATTTAATTTAAAGCACAATTTTAAATATTACATAGTGGCAATTTTAGTAGATAAATTATTTCATACTTGTTAATTGAGTAGCATAGATGCAAAACTCGACAAATCCATATTTGCGAAATTAAGAAACCCGCAAAAGAACTGTCAATTACATAAAAGGTATTAAAAATACATTTTTTTTTGATGATATCAGAAGCGCGATCTCATTTGTACACACAATTTTGTTGTTTAATCTTGTTAAACATAATGTCAAATATAAAAAAATATTTTCGTTCGATAATCACAAAAATATACAATTTGTATTTGTTTGGTTTTAAATCTAGGCTCTTTATTTGGTAGTTTTGGTTATTTATTTTATTTAATATAATTTCTTTTTTAAAGCTTATTTTTGAAAGTTTAGGTCTAAAATTATTAATAACCTATAAAAATGTACTTTTTAATTAATTGATTTAAAACATTTACGGTGCTGGATGGTTGGATGATGGAAAATTATTGTCAATACAACTAGTTCAATTGACTGAAACAAATTTAAAAATAAATTTATCCAAAACTACGATATATATTTTTTAAATTTAAAGTACATTTTGGTATACATCGTTTAAAAGCTTATAAAAAGGCTTTTTAAAATGCTTTAGCCAACTAATTTTTTCATTAAAAAATGCAAGTTTATGTCGTAGCTTAAAAACAGGGTACTACATTGAATATCGAATTTTACCTTTCCACTAAGGAGATAGTTATCCCAAGTTTTCAAAAAAAAATTTTTCTATTCCAAATATTGATTGAGCTACAGGAAAAATAAAATTTGTGTAAAAAGTGATTCAAACTAAGCTCTAAAAACTACAATTCTATTCTTATTCAACCATCTATCTAAGCTGCAGCGATTTCCGAGATCCCTGTATAAAATATCTTAAGAAACTTACCCCTTTATATTTTATATGTGATTTGTAATTATTATCTTAGTAAATAAATAACAAAAATAAAAATGTATTACTACAATATATTATTAAGTGTTTCGAGAGCAGACTGACATAATATGAGATTACTGCTTAGGGCTCTTCGTCAGGGGAAATTGATTGCTGATTCACCAAAAGCGTATGTTGGGATCATTGGAAGAAATCACCTCCCTGAAGCATGCTGCTCATCTGTTTAAGATATAAAGAGTTATCATTGTATTTGCCCTATTTCTATAAACTTTTAATTTCCTTTGAAATATATGAACACTATTTTTCATCAAATTCTCGATTCATTGTTCAAATCCAACAAGGTACCTAGGCAATCTTAGTGTTATGAAACTGCACTGTTTAATAAAGCGTGTTAAAAGCACGTATTGTTTGTGAAAGTTGGGGCATTTTATAGGAAACTAAAAAAATCTCTATATACATATTAATAACTAACTTATTTAAATCTTTTATTAAGAATATATTAATCAAAAAATCTTGATGTTATATTATTTTAATCCAGAATTTAGGTGACTCTCTCTGCAACTTTTATTTTTTTTTTTTACAAGATGCACTAACATTTAAATGTGGTAATACTATTAAAAAAATATGCATTTTCTTTTTTTTATTATATTCATTATTATTTTGTATTCAAAATACCGCAAATTTTATTAAATATCCTAGAATATCGTGAATCAAACATTTTTATCGACAAAAGTATATTTATTAAATTAAATTTATAATATAAATGTAAACCAATTTGTTTAGAGTTCATTATTATTTTATTTTTGATGTATGGATCCAATAAAGTAATACGTGATATTCAAATGCAACAAAATTATAATTGGGTATCGTGTGGTAAAATTATTTTTGACCACATAATAATTAAAATATATTTACATAAATAATTAAGGATAATAAACTAGTGTAATAACCTTATAAAATAATAAAATACTAAAATAACAATTATCAGATCAGATTAAAAAGGTAATTAAAATGAAGTTTAGGTTTCTACAATTAAAAAAATAAAAAATTGGGGACCAAAAAAACATACAGAGAAATTAAGGACCTTCTTCTTTTAAAAGTCAATTAAAAAAGTAGCAAATATTAAAACATGTTTGTTTTACCTTTTTTTAAGCTTATTTAGAGCTGCTTTTACAATGGTGTGTTAACTTAACCTAACGGTTAAAGCAAACATAATGGAAGTGCTAGCTAAAAAATGTTTTTATTGTAACATTATTGTTTTACCTAATCATAATTTGATTCTTTTTAATATGGCTTGTTCTGGTGTAGTAGTATACCCTTCAGGTTAAACCAAGGACTAACACTACATTGTAAGAACCGCTTTTACAATGTCGTGTATGTATTTATTAGGGCCCATTTTTAATACACTTACACTTACAATAATTTATCTTGGCGCCTTTTTGTAAACTTTGCAGGGTATAGCGAATACTGAAAAAGATTTTTGCTAATTTGGCACGACACTTCTTGGAACTCGCCTGATATTAGATATAGCAAAAAAGTTCATGTAGAATTCAGTGCCGTACCTATATTTTCTCCATTTACTTATATTTTAAAGTTATAACACAAAGTTAGTCCTTTTTTTACATGGAAAACCCTGTATATTTTATTATTGGGAAAAGGTGTCCTTAAAAGCTAAGGGAAATACTACAATTGATATATCTACTTTTTAAAATTTCGAAAATATTTTCATCATCGGGATTTTTTTATTAAAACCCTGTACGTTATACTCCCATTGCAAAGATATTTTAAAAAGCTTTAGCAAAATACTAAATTTGATATATTTTGGAAATATGTCCATCCTAATCTAAAAAATAATAGATATAATTTTCATTACACATATTTTACGCACTAAGATTTGTAAGCTCAAATTTTAAAAATATTTAGAGAAAATCATTTTAATGTTGTATTTTCGGAGTGTTTTAATTTTATTATTTTGCTCCTGACGATGGCTATATTTCCGAAACCATGAAAAAGTAAATATGTCAAATGTGGCATTTTTTCCATGTTTTAGAGAGACCTTTCTATAGGTCATAAAATATACAGGATGTTTTATTTAAAAAAAAACAGCTCTTGTGTTATAGCTTAAAAAAATGGACAATATATTACTAGAGTCTGTCCGCAACCGAAACCAAAACTAAATGTTCGGCCGTGGCTTCAGTTTTCGCCGAAACCGAAACTCACGTGGTCAAGTATAAAATACCTTAAAATATTAAAATTATATGGTATGCAAACATTAGGGACATGAAATAAAGACACTATGCTATAAGTTTCCTTACTACGGTACCAAACTTAAGCCGATGCTTTTTATGGTTTTTTAAGAAAAAAGGTTTTATAAACATATGTTCGGACTTGCTTATATTCTGAGATACAGGATATAGGATACAGGTTTTCAAAAAAAAAAATCGGAATCTTTTAAATATCTTAGGAACCCTTAAACCAATCTAAATAAAATTTGGGACACTTATTTAATTTAATAAGGCGCTTGTAAAGCTCTACCCAGATTAAGATTATTGGGTCCAATGGCGTCTCAGTCGGCAGCATAGCCAATATTATTGTAAAAAAGTACGCCACTGACTTTTTATGAAGTCTTATTATTTTTCTTTTCTGATTAAGCAATTAACAATTTAACTTTTTAGTTCCTCGTATTTTTTTCAAAGTTACCTTCGTTTTCAAAAAAAAAACTTTAATTTCTTCTACAAAGTTTACATAGACAATATAATATAAAAAGCAAAAATTTATATAAAACAATTATTTGCCTGAAAATAAATAAGTAGTTATCATTTTCCTTTTTAATAGGGTCAGAATTGTAAATTCTTTAAATTTAAGATATTATTTTATGCTGTTTAAAGCTACTTTTTAAAATAACTAAACATTGCTTCAATTTTGTTTTCTCAAGAAAAAACGCAGATACAAAAAAATACAAGGAACTAAAAAGGTAAATTGAGACGCCATACTAGACTCAATAATATTTTTAAATAAAATAAGTGCCCAAGATTTATTAAAATCTGTTAAAGAGTTCCCTAGATATTTAAGACACCGACTTTTTTAAAACTTTAACGCTTTGTATCTTAAAATGGAAGAAAGTCCGGACATATGCTTATAGTAACTTTTTAAAAAAATAAATTGTTTGGCCTATTTTTCCTCTTGTAAACCTTATCTGAAAACAGTCGGCAGAAAAGTAAGAAAAATAAATATTGTGGTTGTGGACAGTCAAGCAACTCGGAATACAAAAAATTGGCTTTTGGCTAAAGTCCTACTGTCTCTAAACGAAACTACAGTCTATAAAAACGTATGAGATTTTTGGTTCAGACAACACACCAATGGCAATATTTTTTAAAATGTGTTTTATACAGTTATGATTTAGGTATACAAGGCTGGGTAAAATTATGATTTAGTAAAATTAAGATTAGTGTGCCTAAGGAATGATATAACTATACTTGTAATTTTTTTAATATTTAAAAAAACCCGCCTTATCTACAATGCTAAAAACAAATATAAAATTTAGCCCAAATTAAACTATATTAAACAATTACGATTACTCTTTTGTGCTACGTAAATAAGTAATTTCAAAAATATTTATTATACATCTTTGTAATTTGGAATCATCCTGTATATCATGGGGATAGCTAGCAAATTTTTCGTACTGTATTTATTTTTTATAGGTTTAACCTATTTTTCTTAAAACCATAACCAATAAAGAAAATTTTTAACTTTCGATTTAAAATTATAACGTAGTTTTGTATATTTTCAGATACTTTAAAAAGTTAAAAATGCAAAAATACATTTTTGAAACTACCTAATTAAAAAGCATTACAAAATATTTAATTAACTATATATTTTTTATATAGTTATTGGCAATAAATTATTCAGAAAGATTTAAAATTACAAAGACGTTATCTTGGCAAATAATAATAAAAAATCGGTATAAAATATTTGTGTAACTTCTTATTTTAAACGAATAAAAACCTAATAGTTCCCTAGGATAGGGATCCCTAGACAATTTTTACAAGTAGTTACTAACAAGCTTATTTTTCGTAAGTAGCTTCATTTTAACGAGACGTCCAACTTTTTCCTTACAACAATTTTCGTTCGTGGTAGCTTACAGGGGTAGCAGGAATTACGTGTGTTAATTTAACAAATATTAAAAATTAATTACTAACAGGGATAATATTTTATTAATTTTTTTATAATTAGGCAATTAATAATACAACTTTTAAATTTTTTGTACTTTTTTTGTATTTAACTTCGTTTTTGAGAAAGAATATTAAAACAAACTTTAATTTCTTTTAAAAAGTACCCATAGACAACATGATATAAATATTATGAAAATAAAAAGCAAAAATTCAAACAAAACAATTTTTGGCCTAAAAAAATTAGCAGCCGTATATTTAATTGAAAATTGTCATTTTCCCTATTAACTAAAACTTTAAATTTTTTATTTTTTTTAATTAAAGGTTTTATATAATGCTCTTTAGGGCTACTTTTAAAAATGACTTAAAGTGGCTTTATTTTTTTCTCGAAAACTTAGCTGGCTATAACAAAAATACAAAATAATAAAAAGTTGAACTATTAATTGCTTAATTATATATAAAACATAAAAAAATCAGTGGCGTACTTTTATTCCTCAATAATATTAAGTTGCGGTGCACACTGAGACGTCACTGGACCCAATAATACCAATCTGGTTATGGCTAAATATGCGCCTTATTCGGCCTAAGAAAATTAGAGATAGAAAAAACTGATTTTTTTCTTAAATTTTAAGACCCTGCATCTCAGTACGAAAGCAACTCCGGACATATGCTTATAATTTTTTTTTTTTTATATCATAAGGAATAACACCTTGAAGTTTCGTACCGTTAAAAACATCCTGTATAGAGTGTGCCCACGGATGAACTTAACCGTTGTATTTAACTATTTAACTATACCTGTTTTATTTTTAATATTTAGAAAAAAGGTATGATTATTATATATATATATATATATATATATATATATATATATATATATATATATATATATATATATATATATATATATATATATATATTCTTTAAGATACTATGCGACGATTTAGGTATACTTTTAGATGATAATAAATAAACGTATTTTTTCATTATTGTTTTAATGAACAAAAAGCTGCAAAACATATTAGTAAGCAAGGGATTTATGAAGATGATACATATATTATAACGATGATAAATCATAAACCATGGCTACGATTCTGTAACTAACAAAGGGAAAGAGAAAAAGATTTATATGTCCACAGTGTCACTTTAAACCAATTGTAACTCGTCTTTCTGACTGTAGTGACAGATAAATCACTTTCTCTTTCCTTATTATTTTATAGAATCTGGGCTCATATTACCTGAATACTCCCTCGCTTAGCCTACGATAATTGGTATGTTGAAGAAAAGGCCCGCCTCTGAAAAATTTTATTACCAATTAAAACGTAAAATATTTTTAGGTCTTTATTTTATTATTGTATTTTAGAAAAAGAAAAAAAGAGGAAAACTTGGTCCAGCCCAAATGTGTAATCTAGAACAACAGGTTGTATATGTTTATACACGTAGTAAACTTGTAATCTTTAAAATTTGTATGTTTGTTTCTACGCTAAATCGCTTTATTTAGAACGATGACACCCGCCTTTTTTATACATATCTGTAATACCCAATTGTTTTTACACAAATATACAGGACGGCCGGCTTAAATTTCACCACATATAATCGCAACTAGCTCGCAACTTAGCTTAGATGTGCGTCTTGTTTGTAGGGGCTATTTTGTATTAAACCTGCAACTCTGCATAGTCACAATATAAATGTTTAATAATCTGTTTAAGAAAGTTAAGCGTTTTCTTTTAATTTAGGTCTATGGATACAGCTGCTTAAGTTTCCTCAACAAAATAGGGAAAGGCTTTTTGCATACTGAACATCATTGGATTATGAATTTTGTTAAACGACACGTATAATCCGGATCATAGACAAAAAATAAATGTTTACGAACCTGTAGTCTCGGGAAATTGCAAAATCGAAAGAAAGAAGTTTTGCATTTAATAAAATTACAAGAACTGATTTTTTGACATGTATAAGTTTGTTATACTATTTTTTAAAATATATATCCGATCGTATAATAAATCCTTACAAAAAAATTATGCGGTTTACCCTTTATTACAAGTCTGAATAAAAAGGAATAGAAATAAGTAGGTAAATCTATTTTACACGGAGAAAATTAGTTTTAATTTATAGAAAGTGTTACTTTTTTCTGTTAATGTCTATTCTCATGACTATTCTATAAACTATGTTTTAAATTGTGCTCTGACCGGTTTACCAAAAAAGTACCCAAGTCCCATATTTTGATCAGAGCAGTAAATAACTTTTTATGAAAACTAAATTATTTACCTGTTTTTGTAAAGACACATATTTTTTTAATTAACAGCCATTTTTGTTTGCCTTTTCAAGCCTTTCACCTAGGTCTGACCACCACTCCCCTAGGTGGTGCACTGCAGCCCTAGAGGCTTATTGTCCGTTGACTCTACTTTCTCTCATTCACACGCCATTCATTCCATAACTTGAATGGTTGCTGCTCGGTCCGTCCGTTGACTCCTGAGTAACGGGTGCCTGGTCGGCGATCACCCATCCAAGTTATGCCCGCGCTCCACGTTACATAACTCCGGTGACCGACGCAGCCGGTGCGGCAACGAGCGCGGCGTAACAGCCATTCGAAGATAGCAAAAATTTCTATTAAAATTGTTAGACTGTTAGTTTTTAGGGGAAAATTTTATGTTTTGGTAGGACATGTAACGGTAAGTCCGGTTTTATAGCAAAAGAGTTAGATTATCATAGAAACATTTTAAATTAATATTTAATACAAATTTCGCTTTGGATCCAAGTGCCCCAAGCAATGTATTAAAGTAAAGATCAATTTTTCTATACAAGGTAATATTTCTTTTATCTTCTAACCTAAATATTTTTTCTAATGTTTAATGTTAACACATAAAGCAAAACAGTCAGTATAACAAAAATGTTATTTTATATTTTTGAGGGCATGAAATGTGCTTTGGATATTTTCCGAACAAATTTGGCCCATTTCCTCCTACCATTATAATGTAACTTATGTAACACATCTAAATATATAAGTTGATTAAAGTACATAACATTTCTATGTTCTCTGTGAGGCCTATATATTCTTACATAATTAACAAAAATCTCAGGTAAAGGTGGAAATTGCAACATCAAACGTTAAACCTATACACGCAGGAATACCGCAAGGTAACAGTACTGCGCCGAAATTATATAATTTGTATACTGCCGACATTCCTAAATATCCCTCAACCATAGTGGCACTTTTCGCGGACGATGCCTATTTTTTCGCAGCGAATGTAGGTAAACAACATATATAAAACCATCTTCACTATTTAAAACGTTGGTATGATAAGTGGAAGATAAGTGTGAATAAAACAAAAAGTAAATGTCTAAAGTAAGATGTTATTAAAACTATAGAACTAATATTCCTATTAACTATAACAACAACAATATACCACCACAAAAAACGTTTTAATATCTAGGAGTAATTCTAGATGGAAGACTATCCTTTAAGCAACACATTAGTAATATTCTAGGTAAAGCATATGGTGTTATGCAAACCCTATATCCATTTCTCTCGACACGTTCCGCACTCTCTCCAAGTATTAAAAGAATAATTTATAAACAAATTATTAGGCCAGTTATAACGTACGCAGCCCCCATTTAGTGTGGTATCTCCGACACCCAAATGACAAGGATACAAAGGTATTAAAATAAAATATTAAGATACATAACATCAGCAAACAGGTATACCAAAATACAGGATCTACATAACATGAGAAAGGTAGAAAAAAATATGTTATACATTAGCTAACAAATTGTACACAAATCAAGTGTAAATTTTATCACTAACTAGAAATATAATAAACTTTAGACACCACGACAATGTGACACATAAACCTCTGTATTATAAATTGCCCTTTTACTTTGGAGAAAAGGACTGAAAAAAAAACAAACAAATAACATAAAAACAAAACAAAGAAATTAGTGTAGGAAATGCAGGTAAGATATAAACATAAAATATTAAATTAAACAAAAAAACCATGAATGCTTAAAAATATTTAGTATAAAAGTGTAAATAAATATAAATGGAAAAAGTAAACGACAAAATAACGAATGTCAGATGATGAATAAATGAAATACCAAGAATACAATAATTTGGTCTCAATGCGCGCTACTTCTTGCGTACCTGAACCCTACATCGTACCTGATTTAAATCAAGTAAGTTAAGAACTTTTTCTTACAAACATAAACTTACAACAACAAAAACTACATCTAAAAATAACACCTAATAGTAAGCTTCGCGCAATAAAATTTGCAATTCTGTTTTAAAGGTTAGACCGGAAAACATCCTATAAATAAATAACAATAATACATAATGTACAACCTAGAAGCTCAACATCCAGCTTCGACCTCCTCGCTTGCTTGTCTTTTCGGATCCTGTACAAGGAAAAACGGAAAGAAACAAAATAATTATATGTTGTAAATTATGAAAAAATGTAAATATATATAAGTAACAAATAAAGCTCTTTAGATAGGTAGATAGTATAAGTAAAGTTTTTAATTTTTCTTTTATTTATTACAAATGATTTATATGGATCTAATACTCCTAATTAAAGATATTTATTTAAAAATTATGTATTACATCTAGTATCTATGTAATATTTTTCTGCTAATGTATTCTTAGCTTTAAATTTAAGTGTTAAACGTAATAACTAAAGACAATATAAAAATGGTTTGTTGCAAGACCCAAAAATAAATTAAAATGTGTATAAACTTGTTATTGTAGCATTCCACTTTGTTGATTTTTTTAGGAGTTTTACGGTAAATCGGCCTCTCTTATGTGCAAACGAGACTTCTAAACATTTTTCGTTGGATCGCTACTTTAAATGCAATATTATAATATTATTAGTTTTTATGTTTTTATTATCAAAAAAATGGTGATACCGTTCTGGAATAGAATTTTATGGTCTTATTTGTTGTGATCTAACTTGATTTTACAACTAGTGTCCGTACTAAGCTTTTAAATTTTCGAGTCTGCAAAGACACATTTGCGTTGCTAACTCAATATTATTTTGAGTTATTAAACGACTAAAACCTTTAAGATCCTTATTTATGGTCTTTTAAAAATATATAAGACCAAGCTTTATAGGAAGTAAGTGGAATATTTTCTTTACTTGGAACCAATGATTACCAATACTAACTTTATACTTTCATAAGTTCTTTATTTAACAGATGCCATTGTTTTAATATCTTTATCCCAAAATTTTAGCCTTCGATTCAAAAAGTTCTAATTATCAAACAATATCAATTGAATCAAACTTAGCAAGAAAAGTACTGTTGTTGAGCTAGTGGCAAATGAAAATGAATTAAAGTATGTATTCGATGAGCGCTTTTAATTTTATAAAAACGCCGTAGGTCGGTAAATTTCTCCGACTTTCTATCAATTTAAACAGTTTCTGGTTTGTTTTGTACAATCTGTACAGAATAAAGTAGTATTTATGCAAGAAAAGTACACAAAAATCCAAAATTAAAGGAAATATAATGAAAAGTTTTACACACATCTTAATGTAATTGCAAAAAATTAAAAGCCTATGTATAATTGTTAGAACTCCAAATTTTTCATGTTTATTATTTTATTGTTATTATTATTATAAAGAGAAATTTGCTGCCGACCAGTGTAATCCCGACCCAGGGCGGCCTCGGTAGTTTTGGGTGTCGCCAAACCTTTAACATGTCTGTTAAAGCTACAGTTTGAAAGGGATTAAGGTAGAAATACTAAATAGTGGTTTCATTATCTTCTATGCGGTGATAAGTTATTAAAAGTCCAATTAAGTATCCGGGTATCGGCTATGCTTTGAAGCTGGTACGCTAGCCACTATATCAACTGACCACGGATCTGGTTAAAATCTCATATTATTACTAAATAAAAGCAGGTAACTGCAAAATGTGTTAACATAGAGTGATTGATGGATACATATGGGAATAACCTTTTAAATTATTACAAAACTTCTGGTGCCAATCACCTCTGCTTATTTAGTAACGGAAAAATTAATAATTATTTGCGGCGCGGCGGTTGCGCCATTAACTATTATTAAACATTAAATTAAAATAGTAAAAAGAAAGGTTGCTTAATAATCTAAAACAAACATTTATTATTTTTACTAAATTAAATTACAAATCTTAACTTTCTGCTTTAAACCAAATTGGCTTATTCTAAAGCAACCAAGTTATTAAAATTTGTCTTTTCTGTCACATTTACAACGGAAAAAATAAACAATCAATAATATAAGTTCCGAATGATATGGCCTGTTTTAAACCAACTTAATTTGCAATACTGGTAAGTTTTAAAATAAATGCCACATAATATTATGCACTGTGTCCGAAAAGGTGGGGTCATACATAAAAGGGGTAATAAAGTAGCAAAAGGAACGTTAGTACTTCATATAAAAGAAGTTTTATTGCGATTTGTGAGGGAGATATTGACTTTTAAGGTTTAATAAAAAAACTAATTTCAATTATACCTTTGGAACTGTTGCTTCAGTAACAATGATATTTGGGCAACTAAAGCTTACGCCACACAGCGAGCGGCGGCGGGACATTAGCGCGTCAATGGGCCATATGAATAAAAAGAAGCAAATGCTTTTGCTTATAAGTATAAAATATACAAGAATCTACTTTAAATTTATGAATAATGTCGATAATTTGCTTACAAGTGCCAGTATTTACTTTTGGAAAAGTGATACTCCTATTCAGCAACATCACATTTCTCTAAGTAAATACTCGCACTTGTATGCAAATGCTCGACTTTATTTATACGTTTAAAGTAAATCCTTCTATATCATAATCATTTTCTTATACTTATAAGCATAAACATTCGCTTTTTTTATTTATATGGCTCAATGTCATATGAAAACACGTCCGTGACATGCCCGGCGAGACGGCGCGGCGACGTGACACTAGACAGGGATTCAGTCATCAATTTTAGGCGAAGAACCAATTCTAAAACGGTGTTTACCAATCGGCTATGTTAACGTTTAAACAATGTATTATACGTTAAAGTTGTCACCAATTATTAGAGCGGTTATAATTGGTTAAACGCCTAAAATTGATGAAGATATTAGGTGTCAAATGATTCGATGTTCCGCTGCTGTCCCGTCGCCGCTCGCTGTGTGTTGGAAGCTTAAAATACCCTTTACTAATGCTTCTTTCTATAGGTAATCAGCTGTTCAGTAAGTCGAAATTATACAGGTGATTTTTAAATAATTAATAAAGATTTATTTTTCATTTAATGTAAGCATTTTTAACACAGGTGACATATTTGACATTTTGATCGTTTAATTATCTTTCATCAGTTTTGTACAAAAAAGGCATACCTATTTAAATCGATATTTTGGACTATTTTTCATAAAAGTACATTTTAAATTTAAAAATACAAGCATTTTGTTTGTATTAAAAAAATTAATTTTATTGAAAACAAAGTTATTAAAAACAGTGTTTGGGCGCCTCTTAAACGTTATAATACAGATACCGATAGTTTTTTTAATTTTACCATATTTATATAATTAAAAAAAAAAATATGATGTTTGGATTTAAAATGCGATACGGTCGAAGATATCGATTTAAATAGGGCATACATACTTTTACTGTACAAAAATGATAAAGAAATTAGAGGAATCAAACGGTTAAAAGCAAAATATCAAATTATTCATTTGCATTAAAAATGCATAAATTAAATTTAAAAAATCGTTTAACCCCGTATAATTACGAGTTACTGAACAGCAAAATTCTTATAATTTAAAAACGTTTTTTATTCTAACTTTGAAGGTCAATATCTCCTTAACGAAGCGCGACAGATTTTTTATATGAAGAATCAACAGTATTTTGGCTCACTCTATCACCTCTATTATTTATGACCTTACCTTTTTGGACACCTAATATAAAAATTAGTCTGGTTTAAATTTTTAAAATACAATATATATAGCTTCTAAAATTACCGGACTAAATCCTTAAAGTACATGCCAAATCACGTTTTTTAATTTTTTCGTTTAAAATGTGAAAGGACATACAAAAGTCATAATAATTGCAAATTTAATAGTTATTTAACTCACTTTAAAGCACTAAATTAAAATGCACCCAAAGTAAATTACAAAAACTTTTTAAATATATAGTTTTTTAACATCATGCCTACGTACATGTAATATTTTTAAACATTTTAATTTAATTTTAAATAATTACTTTGGCAACCGCGTCCATAGGCCAGATGGTATTATTGATTTTTAGGTTACTGGATAAACAAATTTAATAACTGGAAAACGTTTTTAAATAATCTTACAAATATTTTTTTCATATAACCCTTTTACCGGTACAAAGCTAACATTTTGTATTATACATATATATACCGTGGGACAACTAAATTACTATCCAGCAATTTATTTTCTTTAATGCAACCGTATAATTTTCAAATTTAGGGAAGTTATATTGTATCACCGCATGCCAATTTGGGACATAAGAGCATCTGTGTATTACTTCCGGTTTACCCGGGTTAACCTTTAGAGACCATTATAATACTACTTTCTGTTTTACCGGAAGTGCTGTAAAATTTGAATTTCTAAGTATGATAACCCTGGTAATTTTAATGGAACACCCTTTATATCTTTTAAGATTTAAATTCTTTAAGCTATTCCTGATATGAAACCTATAATACACTCATAAACTATATTTTTTAGTTTTAGAGAAAACGGCGTTTGAAAGGTTCAGACGACGGCACAATATTCATGAAACTTTTTGTTGTGAGGTCGTTCGGACCTTTTCAAAACGCTGTTTTTTCTAAAACTAAAGAAGATAGGTTTATTTTAGGTTTTATATCAGGAATAGCTTAAGTAATTTAAATCTTAAAAAATAGGGTGTTCCATTAAAATTGCCAGACCTATCATCCTTAGAAGTTCAAATTTTACAGCATTTCCGATTAAACAGGAAGTAGTATTATAATGATCTCTAAAGGTAAAGTTATTTAAAAAAACTATTTTGGCATTTTTAATTTTTGTGATGTTTATTTGTTTTCCCATAAAACTGCATATTGTGCTGTAGTTTGGACATTTTCAAACACCATTTTCTCCAAAACCAAAAGAGTTAGGTTATGGAAATATTAAAGGTTTTATATCAGGAATGACCTGTAGAATTTAAATCTTAAAAATATACAGGATGTTTCATTTAAAATATCTAAGTTTATATTACTTCTGGTTTAAACCGGAAGTAACACACAGATGCAGTTATATCTAAAATTTACATCCGGTGAGAAAATGTGACGTTCCTAAATTTGAAAACTGTACGGTTGCACTGAAGAAAATAAATTGCTGGATAGTAATTTCGTTGTCACCCGGCATAGGTATATAAAAAATTTGAAAATTAAAATATACAGAATTGTTCTTAAGTAATGGTCCAAAATTCAACTGAAGAATTGTGAAGTTAAAATATTGGGATTTAACTAAACTTACCTCAGTAAAAAGTTAATGTTCACTAAAAGACAGGATGTCACAGTTCTAAATATATTTTTAAATTATTTGGATAATGTTTAATACATTTTTACTATTGTAATAAAGCTCAGTATCTAGGAGTTTTCTAACAAAAGCTATTCATTTATATCTAATGTTAATTTAATGGGTTTTATCTAGAGGACGCCACCTACACTAATTTAAATTTCTCTTTCTCTGTTCCATCTGGATAAAGTATGGAACTTTTCTATGCCTTCTAAACAAAACATATATACTTTGTATGAATTGCTCTGAGCAATCGTTTTAAAGATATTTACCTTTAAGTTGTTTAATGCAACCAAAAATTATATGGAAAAATACATTAAACCATTCATATAAATACTATGTAGTAGTGGTAGATAAATCGAATAGGCTACGATTATTTGTATTTTTGGTGGATCCCAACAACTTAACGCACATATTGAGAAAACGGTTGCTTAGAGCATTTCTTACAAAGTATATATCTTTGTGTAGAAAGCATAGAAGAGTTCAATACATAATCCAAATATAACATACAGGAAGGCACAAAAAAATTGCGAAGTTTTAGAGAAATTCACACAAGTGTAAGTAGTGCCCTCTAGTAAATACCTGAAAATTAACATTAGATATAAACAGTTTATGATATTAAGTGTTATTAAAATATTTAAAACGTATTAAATACTATCGAAATAATTTAAATATATTTTTTAAACTTTGAGACCCTGTTTTTCAGTTAATATCAACTTTTGTCTTAAGACAGTTTAGTTCAATCGCAATATTTTAACTTCACATTTCTCCACTTGAATTCTGGTCAATTTCTCAGGGACCACCCTAAATATGCATCTTCAGGTCAGCAATATATTTCTTGCCTTATTACGACTATAAAACTGGTTTTGACATGAAAGCAGGTAACGCGCTAGAGAACATTACAAACTATATTTACCGTTTATGCCATTACTAACCGTTTTGTTATAAATTTAAGTTACAGCCTAAATAACTTTTTTAACCAGCCTAAGAAACAAGCAAAAAATGCATAAAAAGATATTTTTACTTTTGCTTAAAAGAAGTTCTAACAGGCAAGGCCATTACTTTAACTGTTATCTTCAAATCCGACAGTGGAAAATGCTCCACAAATCCTGTAATTTTTGTCACATAAATGTTCCAGATTTAATCGCATTAAAACGCTCATATTCTTAAAACACAGCAAACTTTCTTGCCTTTTAACTTGATTTAAGTGTTTTATTAAAACAACCACCAGCCTTTCGAAATTCAAGTTCGGCTTTTGTACGGTGGATGAATATTCATTGCTACGTTCACAGCAGACTTGCCGCTGAGACAATAAACCTTTTTCACTACTTAATGTTCAGTTAACGTTCTAATGAAAACGTTTGTAACCGTAAATTCTTCATTTCGGCTGGCATTAAATTAAAAGATGGGTGCTGAAACTTTGTGCAATAGTACTAAAAGTATGTGTTTTATATGAATTAAAACTACTTAAAAGTAAAAGAGAAAAATAAATCTGCATTTAAAAATTAGCGTCTAGACCCCATTACATGTCGTTTTTACGTGTAGTTCTATACAGGGTGTCCGGAAAAGTGAGGTCAAAAATATTAGGGGTTATAGAGTGAGCCAAAATAATGTTAGTACTTCAAATTAAAAAAAAGTTCTATTGCGCCATCTTAGAAAGTTATTGACCTAATAAAGTTAGAACAAAAAAATGTATTTCATTTATAACTTTTGAACGGTTGCCACAATAATAATGATATTTAGGTATTTAAATAAACTTATACCAATGCATTTTCCATAGCCAAATGATGCGCAGTAAGTCATAATTATACAGAGTAAGACGATTTTTTTTCGTTAATTTTATGCATTTTTTACAGAGGTAAAAAATTTGACATTTTGGTTTGACCGTTTAATTTCTTTATGATTTTTGTACAAAAAAGGTATACTTTATTTAAATCGATAACTTGGACCGTTTTTTATAAAATCGCATTTTAAATCCAGACATACCCCCATTTTGTATGTAATAAAAAATTCCATTTTTGGAGAAAATGATGAAAATATTGTAAAATTATAAAAACAGTCTTGGTTTGTGTTATAAGGTCAAAGGAGCTTTTAAACACCATTTTTAATTATTTTTACCACATTTTAATAAGCCTGTGTTTTTAAACCATTTAAAATTGATGTTTTGTGTTCTTTTATTCTGTTTTTATGCTCCTTCCACTTTGACCAATATATTCCGCATTACAGTCTGCGCAATTAACTTTATAAACCCCTGACATATCTAATTTTTCTGTTTTGTCTTTATTGTTAACTAATAATCTACCTAGGTTACTCTTATTTACAGACACAGTTTTACAGCCTAACTTATCTAGCCTATTGGATACATTATTGCTGATGTTTGGTATATAATTGATAAACTTAAAATTATTGTTTTTAGGTTCTGTAATACTATAAAACTCTTTAGCAATTAACTTTTGTTTTTTCTTTGTTAACAATTTATCAACAAGTGATTCTTTATATCCGTTGTTTCTTGCTATTTGTTTAATAATGCAGAGTTCTTTGTTAAAATTTGATTGACTTAATGGGAAAGTGACAAGTCTGTGAATTAAACTATGAAAAGAAGATAATTTTATTTTCCATGATTGGTTCGATGCGTAATTTATTACCGTGTCTGTCGTCGTTGGTTTTCTGTAAATATCGAATTCAATGTGGTTGTCAATATTTTTAATGTTTATATCCAAAAAATTTATCTCATTTTCATTTCCTTTTTCCATAGTGAACTGAATGTTGCTATTTATTGAGTTTAGAAAATTTAAAAACTTATCTAAATTTCTCTCTGTACTATTCCAAATGCAAAAACATCGTCTACATATCTTTTCCAATAAAAAATGTGTTTAATTAGTTGATTATTAGAGTTAAATAAAACTCTTTCAAAATGAGCCATATACATTTCGACAATAAAGGTAGAAATTGAGGAGCCCATATGGCAGGCCATCCTTTGTTTATACAAATTCACCATTAAATTTAAAAGAATTTTGACTTAAGGTTGATAAATTGTTAACAAAGAAAAAACAAAAGTTAATTGCTAAAGAGTTTTATAGTATTACAGAACCTAAAAACAATAATTTTAAGTTTATCAATTATATACCAAACATCAGCAATAATGTATCCAATAGGCTAGATAAGTTAGGCTGTAAAACTGTGTCTGTAAATAAGAGTAACCTAGGTAGATTATTAGTTAACAATAAAGACAAAACAGAAAAATTAGATATGTCAGGGGTTTATAAAGTTAATTGCGCAGACTGTAATGCGGAATATATTGGTCAAAGTGGAAGGAGCATAAAAACAGAATAAAAGAACACAAAACATCAATTTTAAATGGTTTAAAAACACAGGCATTTCAACACATTGTATAGAACAAAACCACTTTATAGATCTTAATAATGTTAAACTACTCCATAGAGAAAACAAAGGTAAAAAATTAAATTTATATGAACAACTAGAAATTAAAAAATCACTTATAGACAATACAACTCTTTCTACCAATGATCAAATAAATTTCGCAGATATGCCAATTATAAATAAATTTATTACCACATCTGGGCCGCATAATAAAACCCCTAATAATATTTTATAGACCTTTTGGGAAAAACGTGTTAAATGGTTCTGTTTGTAAATATTTCTCTTTTTAAGTTTAGTATACGAAGTACTCTTGATGAAGCCCTAGAAAGGCGAAACAATTGTAGAGTAATGCTCTAATAATTTTTGAAACATTAAAAAGCAATTTTTTCTTTCCTCAAAAAATTGATTTTAAATTACATACAAATTAAGGGTATGTCTGGTTTTAAAATGCGATTTTATGAAGAACGGTACACAATATCGATTTAAACAATGTATACTTTTTGTACAAAATGATAAAGTAAATAAAAGGTGAAAACAAAATGTCAAATTTTTTAATTCTGTAACAAAATGTATACAAGAAACGAAGAAAAATCGTCTCACCCTGTATAATATGTTGTTTTAATACATGGCATTTAATATGTACAATGGGATTATCACTCTACTGAGCAATTCCGCTATAGAAGATTCCCGACATTCATGTTTAAATCACGCTATTAGTTGTTATTTTTTTGTTATAAGTACAAAGAAGAAAATCAAATCAATATTTAATTTGTTTTTATTTGATTTAACTTATTATTTACCTTTTTGACACGTTTAAAAATAGAACAATTTAAAGAATTATTGGTACAAATTTTAAAGTTATACCTAAACCACTGGCGCAAAACAGGTGATGCTAAAATTTGAATTTTCGATGAATATTGACGTATTCCAAAAAGAAATTAATAATATAAGCAACAACAAAAGTATACCAGTTGGTAAAAAAATAATTTGATTATTTATTTATTTTTGTAAATTAAATTGATGTTAATTTCTACTTAAATTAGACTGGTTGCACCCGCGATTACTTACGAACCTAAAAGTGCATAATTCATTGTAAATTTTTGTTTTGTTTAGACTTTTTATTTAATGAAGTTTGGTTCTTCATGGGCAATTTTTAAACATAAATAATTTTTCTGCTTAAAGTTTTATAAAAATGTACCAAACGGTTTAGAAGTTAGGGGGGCGACCTTTATGACCTCACTGTTAATTTTTTTTTAATAAATAATTTTAAGTTTAAGTCACTAAAAAACGTAGATAGGAAAGTAGTGCTTCTCCTAAAATAAAAAGACAAAACATTATCCTTTAAAATGTAATTTTTAAAATAAAAAACATTTAGTTAGGCTATAATAAAAAGAGTTAAAATATATTAATTATAAAGCCTTTAACAAATACGGCCTTTACTCCGACCGAGCCACCATAAAAACCTAATAAAAGCTGGCCCGAGCAACAGCTTCTAAATCATATTTTCCTTGCGTGTTTTTGTGCTTATCGATGTGCGAAAGGTTATTGAACTGTCCGTTTAACCTACAGTCTGGGGCCATAGATAACCCACCATTAGATCCGCAGTAAGTGTTAGAAGCATGTTTGGGATTTTTACGATCTTGCGCACTAAACAAATCCATAAACATGCGTACCCTAAAACCATAGTAGAAAACAATACGGGCGCACCGTGCTCTCCGAACGCGGTGTTTAAATAAGGACCTTGTGGTGATTCCGAACGGGAAACCCAGACAAGGTGTTAATAAATTCTTCCCGACATTGCGGATAGTCTGTTCAGCACTTGTCCGTTAACTCCCGGTGATGACTGGAACCCAAATACGCAACATTTTTTCGCCCATGGTTGGTTTGGTTGGTTTAAGGCGGGGTTGGTCATTCAACAATGCTTGCACTGCAGCCGATTGGCTTATTGTGCACCCCTAGTTACAGAAGTCCACTGCCCTTTATCAGGTTTGGAAGATTTCTGCCAATATGTTCATGCGGGACAGGGGCGGTCATATCAACTTTCCGAGTGGGAGGTATATCAACATTAAATGCCCATATTTGCAATTGGGTGTGTTTGGGTTAAAAAAAATCAATTCAATTTACAAAGGCTGTGGCATAAAAGGTGGGTGACATGACCGCTCGTGATGCGGGAGAGGGTTCCCACTATATATGTTCCCAAATAGACTGTGTCTTTTGCGTTTTAATGCGATGCAATTGTATATTATGTCTAAGGCTGTTTCTTTCTCTTTCCCGCAAAGCCTGCAACATATGGGTTCTATGTTATTAGTTAATTTCGTGAGAAATTTAACGGGACAGAAAAAATCTCGCAAAAATCACTGGTGTCTATTAAACAGAAACTTCTCCAAAATATGTCAAAACATCCACGTTTTTATTATGACATTATTGACGAATTTCCGAAAAGTAATAAATCGAATTACATCACAAATAGGTAGGTTTTAAAAATTGCTTTCCTTATTTAAAATTGTACCGCACGCCCCAGATTTTGGTAAATATTTTTATGAGTTATATTTTTAGCAAAAAGTTTTTTACTAATGGGCCTAATTTTCCACTTAATATAAATCTAACCTATGTTTTTCGACGTAGGACTAATAGCTTATGACGTAACGTCTGGCTGAATTGGCACTATTATAAATACCTTGTTTTTTGTTCTTACTGTTAGTAATTATAAAGCTTATCTAAACATTATCATTTAAATTTAACTTGTAGCTGTATAAAATACACTTTAATTAGATTAGAGATATTGCATCAAGGAAAATTTTAGCCAGGATTGGTTCAAATGCTTGTTATGTACGAAATTAGATACTTCTATTTAAACCCAATGCAAATAGCTTATTACATGGTGTTTATATAAGATAAATGTACACTATTTTTTATTTTATTTTCTTAAAATATATTGTTACAAATATTTTTAAAAAGTGGTTTTTTCTTTATAGGATATGAGGGAATTTACCGGGTGTCAATGAATTTATTAGATAAACCATTACTTTTAAAGTATTAGATGTATCAAAAAGACTTGGTACTGGTAAATATTTAGTATGGGGAAGCAGAGAACCTAGCTTTATTTTAACTTTTTTCCTTAAAATCACCCAATGATTAACACTTTTTATTTATTAGCATTAGCTTGTAATTCAGTATAGGGTGTTCCATTTTGGTTGAAACAGCGGGATATCTCAGCTATTATTAAAGATAGAACCGTGCGGTTTTCGCGAACTTTAGCTACTTTTTTATGAAACGAAATATGACATAAACAAAGCAGTCATAGCCCTCTAAGTTTCTGATTTACGTTGTGATTTTGAAAATTTTGCGTATTCAGGTACCTCTTGTATTTTACTTCGTTGAATACGTATTAACAAAAAAAAAAAAAAGAACTGATTCCTATATACTTTTTTTTCGTAGAATGGACAAACAAGCTTTTTAAACATATGTACTAATGTGGGTTTATTTTTATAAACAACGACAAATTACCCAATTTTATATTTCATATCCTAAATTTTCCAATAGGCAATGCAAAACAAAGTTATGAATTTTAAAATTATATTTCGCTTTTTCTTTTAATGATGAAAAATAATAAAAGATAAAAAAATGTTTGGTGTGTAGGTAATACCCTTAAAAAAAAACACTTTTTAACTTCTATCTTAAAAACCACAGTTATCAGTTAAAACTCTAAATTTACTTTATAATTTGTTTTTAAATTTATAAATAATGTATAATAAAAATATAAGGACCAAAATGACTATTTAACAGTACTTAAAATAATGTGTTTAAAAGCTTACCCTCCTGGCATTGGCTTATAAATTTTTACCTTTTCACTTCCAGGTAGGAATCGTAAAAACATTTTGTTTCATTTCTCTTTTCTCCTTCTTGCTTTAGGCTTCCTATAATTTAGCTTTATTTCTTAACTTAAAGTTAATTAAATTATTTTTTTATATTTTTTATTTACTTTATTTACTTATTGGTTTAAATAAAGTATTTACCCGATTATGTAATTTGTGACAAAGTGTTATATCTTTTAAAAGAACATTGGTGTACGCTTAAGCAATGTATTTTTATTTAAACAGCATTTTTTATAATAAAAATAAAAAGAAATATGTTTAAAAATGTTTAAAATATGATTATATTAATATTTATAATTATTATTGATTATAACTTACAAGTATTATTCCTTAACGTGTTTCTTCCACTACCGCGGGTGGCGTTCCAAATTGGGTTTATATATGTTGCAATAATTAATAGTTTTCTTTACCATGTTATTCGTTATATATGTATGTTTACGGTTAGTATGTCCCAAGATAGGTGTTACAAGAGGACAAATGGACAATGTTTTTTTTTATTTTAAATCGGCATTGTGTAAAAACCAGTCGAATGGTCCAAAATTAAAAATTAAAAGTTTTTTTTAATAATTGCAATATAAAAGCCCAGGTAAAACTAAAAATATAAAAATTGCCATAGGCAAAGTCCTTTAATTTTAAAAAATGGAACAAAATTAAATTAGTAAATGTAAAGACTTAAATTATATGTCAACATTTTATATTTTAGCTCTAAATTAAAAAATATATTTACAAATAGTACAATTTTGGCATTTTTTTGCAATATGCTTTAAACCCAATTATTAAAAAAAGAAAACTAAAAAGAAAATATACTAATGTTCTTTTTTTTAATAAAATTTGTGCCTTCGTGTCATGTATTTAAGTGTTAATGCGTAATAGGCAAAAAAATGCCAAAAAACATTTCTTACTATAATACTTTTACTTCAAATTTTGGCATTAACTTCAATTTTTTACATTACCCAACATAATTTTGTTTTATATTTAGAAATAAAAGGATTTTACTTTTGATTATTTTTAATATTTTTAGTTATATTTCGCCCTGTATATTACTAAACAAAGTAAAGTTATGTATTTATTAATATTAGGCCACGCCGATTTAAAACTTAAAATCTTTTGAACCATTTGTTCTCTTGTAACACCTATCCTGCTACACACACTGTATAGTATTCGAAATAAGTATTGTTAGACCATATATAAAATATTCTTCTATTATAAGGATAAAATAAACTTTATAATATAAACATGGGTCCGCAAATTTCTTGTTTTCAAGAAAAATGGTGTTAAACTAATAAAAAAGTTTTTTTTTAATATCTAGAAAAATATGTGTGTTTTTATTAAATAAACTGTAGCCAGTGAAATTTTATTTAAAGGCAAGCACAAAATGGGCGCTTCTTCCCAAAAAAATTGTTACTTTTAAAAATAGACAGTCGGTATTATTTCATTACAGAAAAATTGAGATGTCTTTAAAAAATTGTATAAATCTTTGTTTAAATAAGAGTACACTTGATAACATTACACAGCGTTATAATAATAATAAAACAAATCCTACCAAACAAGTATACCGGCCGTTTAAAATTGTTAAATGAAAGAGACCTAGTCGATTAACTATAAAAGAAGCTCACCAAAACCTTAAAATTAGTGGTCAAATTCAAAACTTATTTAGAAAATCATTATCACAGTGAGTAGATATAATGGCCGAGTTGCTGGAAAGAAGCTCGAGCTTAACAGCAAAAATATTAAAGTTCGATTTTGTTTTGCCAAAGAATACCTTTTTATATCTGAAAATTATTATAATGACTTATAAGTGGACGTCAAATGGTGTGGAGAAAAGCAAACGAGAAGCTGAAAATACAAAATATCTGTTCAACTGCTAAACACGAAGGTGGCTTCTGTTATGATGTGCGGGTGTATTTTATCAACAGGTTAGAGTAAATCGGTTTTCATTGAGGGAATAATAGACAAACATATTTATTTATACATTTTAAGATAAAATCTTAGAAAAAGTTCGCAGAATTTGGACACTTTGGCTTTATTTAAATCCTATAAATATAATGACCCCATCATAGTATAGGTATTGGTCGCGAATGGCCATTTTATTTATGGCCCAAAAGTGTTTGAAATTCTTCCTTAGTCTCCAGACCACAACCCAACTGGAACGCCTTGAATTTATTTTAAATCCAAATAAAAAACATATATTTAACATAAAAATAATATGAAAATTGATCATGATTATTTAAAAAAGGTCTAGTTAATTTTGTCTATGCGTAGACGTAGAAGATGGTTAAAGCAAGAGGAGGTGATAATAAATAATCGATATAGTAAAACAATTTATTAAAATTTATTTTTATTTCCATATCCGAATATTTTTGTGACTAAAAAATTGGTGTCTTGCCATTTACTATTTTATATTGACAATGCTGTTTTTTTACTCATTCCAATGCTCAGTTGTTTTCTTACTAAAGATATAGAACTATTTTTTAAATAATTTATTAATTTTTATTTAAAAGTTCTTTTGTTTTTAAAAATCTAAATTTTTCCAAGTATTGTGTCCAAATATTTTTGGGAGCCACTGTATATTTAAATAGGGTTAATATCCAGTCTAAGAATTTTTACTAAAATGGGTGTTTTTTAATTTTTTTAGTTTTTTAAAAAGTTTAAAATTCTGTATCTTGAAACCAAAAAATTTTGAGCCCATGTTTATATAAACTTTTCTTTATCTTTTACCACAATGTTTTACATGCAATTTTAAAACATTGTGGCAAAAATAAAAAGGGGTTATAGTCACGAAACCATAAGGCTTTTTACTTCTTCAATACTGGTCCTGGCAATATTAAAACTGTACCTAAATTTTCTTAACAAGATTTTGTAACATATTATTTTAGCAAGCATTTTAACAACCTTCTTTAATATTGTTAGGTTTTTAACTTTAAATAATAAAAATATTTAAACACAACTATCAAAAACTATTCCCAAGAAAGGATCTAAATTTCTTCCATCTAACTATAGACCAATTTCAATTCTCTCAGTTCTTTGTAAAGTAATGGAAAAACTAATTAATTCACAAATTCTTAAGTACTTAGAAAAACAGAAAATTTTGCATGACAGGCAGTATGGATTTCGCCACAAAAGATCTACAGCAGATCTTCTTTCCTTCGTATCACACTGCTGGAATGAGTCTCTTGAGTTTCTAGGTGAGTCCCAGATCGTTGATCTTGATATATCCAAAGCTTTTGACCAGGTCTGGCAAGCCGCACTTCTTAATAAACTTCCCTCCTATGGTCTTTCAACTAAACTCTGTACTTGGCTCTCTAGTTATCTATCTGATCGTCGTATATCAGTCAAACTTCAAGCTTTCACCAAGTAAATGCTGGAGTCCCTTAGGGCTCAGTTCTGGCACCAACATTGTTTCTTCTTCACATCAACGACCTTCTCTCGTCCACAACTAATTCCATTCATAGTTTCGCCGACGATAGTACCCTTCACTCCAGTTTTCGGGTTCCTAAACCCATTACTAAACCTGACTTGGAAAACAAACGCAGAGCGATGCAGATATCTCTTTCGCAGGATCTTAATTTAATATTAGATTGGGGCGCCAAAAATCTCGTCCATTTTAATGCATCCAAAACACAATCATGTTCCTTGTAGCGAAAAGAGTCATCAAATACTCATCCTCTACTTATGAGCGGCCAAGTTTTACAGAGCAAAGACACCTTTAATCTTGTGGGCATCACATTTGAAAGTAACCTTAAGTGGCATAAACACATTGTATCTATAGCCACGGCAGCTTCAAAAAGCTTGGATTTCTCTTTCGAGCCAAAAAGTATTTTTCCCCTTCTAATTTATACACTTTGTAGGTGTCCCAAATCTGACCTTCCTTGGAATATTGTTCTCATATCTGGAGCATGGCGTCCCCCACAACTCTAAGCATTCTTGATTCTATTCAAAGAAGAGCTATTCGTCTCATTAATGATCCTTCACTTACAGAAAGGCTTCCCTCTCTGGCACATCGTCGGGATGTACTTCCATGGCTTCTGCTCTAAAGAATTGTCCAGTAAAGTTCCTCCACTTACGGTTCCCAACAGAGAAACTCGTGGTACCGCGCGTATGCATCCCTATACGGTCCAACTGGACAGGCCCCGAACTTCCCACTTTGTTCGTTCTTTTATCCCTAGAGTTTCTAGGTTGTGAAACCTGCTGCCCGCGGAGGTCTTTCCTTCCCCTAAATCTTCAAGTATTTAATTCCCGTGTCAACAAACTCCCTCTTACCTCGCTTAAGACACCCACGGTACGTTAGTATTTAGGCTTTTAGCCTTCGTGGTTTGTCCAAAAATAAAAAAATATATATTTTTTTAATGGTGCAAAACAAGAAACACAAATACAAAACTTCAAGCCAGTAAGTCGATCGACAGCTAACAAAAGAAATATTTTTCGGCGCGCGTATCAGTATTGCAACAGAGATAACTGTTACCTTCCTTCCCTCGTGTCACCAACAATGCGTTGCCCGTCGTGGTTATGTCTTAACCATAGATAACCCACATTTAGATTCGCAGGGGCAAGAAGCATTTTTCGGATTTTTACGACCTCGCGCAGTAAACAAATCGGGAGTGGACGAACATGTGCACTTAAAAGCCATAGCAGAACACCGGCTCAACGTGCCCCACGGACTGTCATTAGCTACCGAACTCCAAACAGAAACCCCAGACAAGGCGTCGTAAATTCTTTTCGATAATGCGAATAGTCTGTTTGGTGCCTGCGCGTCAAACCTTGGGGATGAGTGGAATCCAAGCACACAAATACATTTTTTTGCCCATAAAAAGTAAATTTTGTTTTGCGCAGGTAATAACATTGACAATTTATTGAGATTAGAGAAGTCAAAATTGAGAAATTTACAAACGATTTTATACAAAATTTTGTGTGTGTGTGTGTGTGTCCTAAAGGTTGACCTTTGACCTCATAAAATCATCTACTAATATTTTTTGCATTGTTAAGAAACACTTAGTATACAGTTTTTAGATACGTAGTGTAAACTAAGTGGTGCTAAAACCAAATAATTTGTTTACATTTCTAGATATCAGATATATTTATATGAGTTATACATATTCCTGCTTCGGTACATACTTAAAACTTTTTAAAATGAAGAAGGTGAAAAGAATTTTGCAATAAAAATGTTCTTTTCGTAAGGCGCTATTGAAATGGTAACTCTTTTTAGCTTTCAAAAATATACAACTCATTATTTTGATATTTGCTATTAGTATTCTCAAGCATGGGTTATCTGGTAAAATAGTTTTACAAAATAGTCTCTTTGGTATGCTTCTTAGTAATATTTACATACTTATTAGATTTGTATACAGGATGTCTCAAAGAAAATGTGAATAACTTGGGAAGGTTATCCCTTGTTTAAAATAAAAGCGTAGTATGTTTTATAAACATTGGATCAAAAATCAACTTTTTGATCCGATGAGTTGATGATCGTCGCTTGTTTTTTGGCCAACCCAGTATGCAAATTTTTTTAACAAAAACTGCAGCTAAAAATAAAGATCAATGTGTTCCAGTGATTTTTTACAAAAACAAACCTTTAATTTTTACATATTTTTTTTACTTACTTGTTTTCACAAATTTTGAAATAAATCAATATTATATTTCTTAGTACCTGAATTTAAGTCAAGAACATGGTACATGAAACATTTTTCCTAACAATTGAATGCAGAATTTAAAAAATGAAATAAAAAGTAGGTATAACCATTTGAAAAATTAAAGTTGGTTTTTAAAAAACTGTATACAGGGTGTTTAGTAAATAAGGAAAAAATGCTGAACATATTGCTTTTTAGTGATAACAAAAATTAATTTTGCAACTTATTTATCTATAATCATATGCCTAATAGCGTAAAATGAATCAATACATCATATTAATTAATTAACTGTCTCTAAAAAATATTGTCCCGCATATTAATTACAATCCTTTACAAAATGTGCAACGTCGTACGCGAAATGGTGTTTGTATGCAAAAAAATAAATACCCACGTCAGGAAAAAAATGCTTGATAGTTTCTTGCATACATTAATGCAAGTAATGTTTACCCAAATTAAAATCAAAATTTAATTTTTAATATGTATTACAGTACTTGTGCATTTTAATACGAAAGAGATGTTTTTGGTACGCGAGTTTCACGATATGTTTTTATTTACGATGCTCATTGCAATTCTGCAGAAACTAAACAAATTTACAAAGAACATTTTCCTGATCGAAGACCACCAGCTAGAAAAACATTTGTGGAAGACTTCTGAACACAGGGAGCGGGGTGGCTAATTTAAACAATCCCGAAAGACATCGTAAAGTTGAAGTGGAAACCGAAAAACGAAATATGAATTTAATTGACAAGGATTCGTAACGGAGTACTAGAAGTATTGTGATTGCTAATACGTTAACTTGTAATTTTAAGTGAATGACAATGTTGTGTTTTCTTTTCTTTTTTTTTGTGCATCGTGTCGTTATAAATAAGTGACTGATAATCGTGGATATTGGTGGTGTGCATAGCCACGTATCGGCAAGCTTCATTTTATTGAATCAATGTAATGTATCGAAAGCGTTATTAAAAAAAAATTAGCCACAAAAATTGCGTAAAACTTTTCAGTCATTTAAAGCATAATTTTCAAAAATGTTATTCCAACGTAAATAATTTGATGAATCAGTTGCGGCCCTCGTGGCGTTATATTTTTGTTGTGTTAAAACGTTGCCAAAAGTTTGAGAAAATTAAAATATTTACGACTCAATTTTCTTGAAAATAATTGATATTCGGACATTATTCACTAAAAACTCCTTTGTTTAGAATAATGCAAGAAATCACCTTTAAAGTTACAAATATTATTCTTTCAACATCCTGTATATTACTTTACCATTAAAAAAACAGCAGCTAAAAATGATGATCGACATCAGTGACCTAGCGTATGCAAATTTAGGCGTAGGCGAAGTTATATCTGCGAGGCTCCTTTTGTTGATAAAAATATAATATTTTGAAAAAAGTAAAGTAAAAACCAAAAAAATATCCCATCATAAAAAATTATTGACTGTACAGGGTGGGCCAAATTCGACGCTTTTATAGGAAACTCATGTTTCTGTATGTTTTACACAGAAACTGACCCCATTTGCGAGGCTCAAATTTCAAGCCAACCTACTGGTGAAAACCGCAATTTTCTATATTGCGTCGTTGTATACAGCGTGTTTTTTAATTTCGTGCGTTTTTTAAAGATTTTTTAAAATCTGTAAAAACTTTTTCACAGCACCTTTTATGTACATTGCAGATATGCTTTTTATTTTTAAATTATTTATTTATTTTTTCTAAATATGAAATGTTACCCTGGATATTATTTAAAAAATAAAATGCCTAAAAAATGCCTTTTTAAAATGTATCACACTTTATATTTCTTTTAATCCGTTTTTGAGATAACGCATTTTTTGTCATTTATTACTAATATTGGAAAGTACGCCATAAAAACAGTTATCATGTATTAGTTTAAACAATCTCAATAAAGATTTTGTATTTTATTGATTATTATGACAAAAACAATTCATAAGAATAACTTAAAGAAGGGTAAAGAATATTTTTTAGAAATAAATTTGTTTATTCTGTTGATGTTTTGTCCCAAGAACATTTTAGTCAGGTTTAATTAATACGTTGTAATGTAATGCATGACAATTATTTTGATAACCATGGAAAAATGCAAGCTTTTTTTTTTATTTGCAACGTATTAATAAAGCCTGATTAAAAATTTCTTGGTTCAGAACATCAACAGAATAAACAAATTTACTTTTAAAAACTCAATATTCTTTATCCTTATTTAGGTTATGAAAATATTATTATTAATGGTTTTCTGTCATAAAAGTCAATAAAATACAAAACTTATATTGACATTGTTTAAAGTAAAACATTATTATATTTTTCATGGACTACGTTCTCGCCAATAACAGTAATAAATGACAAAATATTCATTATCTCAAAAACAGAATAAAAAAATATAAAGTGTGTAACATTTTTAAAAATGATTTTTTTGGCATTGTAATACTAAAATTATATAAAGAGTGTTTTATTTAAAATGTACAACAATAAATAAATAAGTTAAAAATGAGTCACCTCAGTAAATAATGAAGAGTATATCTGCAATTCTACATAAACAAGCTGCTGTAAAATTGTTTTTACAGATTTTAAAAATATTCACAAATAAAAAAGTTATAAAGGATTAAAGAAAACACACGAAATTAGGAAACACGCTGTAGAGAGTAAACGACGCAAGATGGTAAACAAAATAAATTAAAAAAAAACATAAAAATTAAAATCTACGGATTTTGTAGTCGAGAGTTAAAATCAATAGTAACAACGGTAGTAGCCAGCACTCAAAATTTTTTGTCATTTTGAATGCCTATACATTATACTAAAACTTGTTATGTGAAATACATTTTTTTGTTTGTTTTTTGTTGCAATTTTTATTAAACCAACATGTTTTGTTTCACGGTACTCTTAAGTAATATAAATCTTTAATACTAAACAATTTTGCCTGCTTTGATCAAATACCCGTAAACTTATGATTTAAAATTTGTTACTTTTTATTATTCAAACTTTGTACCTGACATTACCAATACAATTTATAGGCGATATTAAACACGTGTAAATAAAACTTAATTTTAAAAAAGAATTTAATATAAAAATTTTGAAACAGTTTGCGTCTTAAAGTAGTAATTTATTTCCTTATGCTTCACTGTGCAAGACAATATTAAGTTTCATAAAGTAGCTCTATACTTTAATTCGAAAAATGTACTAGGAAATATTTCATCACCAGTTGCTTAGGGCAAAATTAACTTTAGAAAGTAATAAAGGGAACTTAACCTGCTTTTAATAAGTTCTACTGCAGTTTAAAACGACTAAAAGTAATATTGTTTAAATATATAATTCTTAAAAATATGTATACTTTTAAGTAAGAAAGTTTAACGTACACCACTTGTTTTTAAATACTTACTCATGTTTTTCTAAGAACATGTGTGTACTAAAAGTGCCATAGGGGGATCTTAGAAAAAGGCTCTAATATCTATAAATTCTAAAATTAATCAAATTTTTGCCACCACTTTAACAACTAATATCGTTGAAAATATAGGTTGACTATCATATGACAGAGTTAAATTTGAAATAAAGGGTGTCTATAAAAAAATCTTGGTATGAATATTACAGACTGTCTACGGATAAAGTTTATAAGTGGACAAATTCCCTTACTTAAAATTTCACCGCACGTCCCTGATTATGGTAAATATTTTTATAAGTAATATTTGAACCAAACAGTTTTTACCTATGGTCCTAATTTTCTACTTAATGTAAAGCTCACCCTTGTTTTTGTTTGTTAGGTCTAATAGCTTATGACGTAACGTCTGGTTGAATCCGTCCTATTTAAATACTTTGTTTTTGTTCTAACTATTAGTAAGTATAAAGCTAATCTAAACATTAATATTTAAATTAAACTTCTAAATGTATAAAATACGTACACTTTAATTAGAGTAGATATATGGTATCAAGGGAAATTTTAGCCAGAATTGGCTCAAATGCTTGTTATCTAGGAAAATAGATATTTCCATTTAAACCAAATGCAATTAGCTTCTTACATAGTATTTAAACAAGATACATCTGAATT
Organism: Listronotus bonariensis; assembly: GCA_014170235.1. Taxonomy (NCBI): domain Eukaryota; kingdom Metazoa; phylum Arthropoda; class Insecta; order Coleoptera; family Curculionidae; genus Listronotus; species Listronotus bonariensis. The sequence goes on from JACEGR010005146.1 coordinate 55,107, forward strand.
ATACTTTATTTTATTGTCTTAATAAATATTTGTGATAAAATAGCTAAGAAAAGCCTCTTTTTTAATAGAATGAAAGGGGTTATACCCGGTGTCAATGAATTTATTAGATAAACAATAACTGCTAGAGCATTGGATGTATCAAATCTCTAAAAACTCTAGATTTACCCACATATTTACCATTACTTTAACAACTACTACCATTGAAAACAAAATGTGACTATCATATGATATAATTTATTTTAAAATGCAGGATGTCTAATAAAAAATAGAAAGAAAAACATGGTATAAATATAATTGACTATTCCACTAATAAGGTTTATAAAAGGACACATAAAAAAATAAAGCATAAAGGTAGTTTACTCTTGAAAAACCAACCAAAAATAGGGTCCAAACCATTCGACCATCCGCATCCGTTTTCTTCTTTCTATTCAATTTTATTATTTCCATTTTTGGTATGAAAAATTTTGGGAGAGCAAAAAAGGGTCGTCACTTTTGGCGAACAAGCACCTTTTACTGATTTTTCCTACAACATATTCTCTTTCCTTCTTTTTCTTCTTCCCGTATATAAAATAGGATGGTCCACATAACCATATACATTAAAAACATAATAAACAAAGAATTTTTTTCTGACAAATTTTGCTTTTTCCTTATGCTAAGGAGGAGGTTCAAACTCATGAAACTCCCCTTATATTCGCCCATGATGGTCATTCTTTGTTTTATTCCTGTATGCATCCTTTATTTTATAATATGTGAAGATACTTTAAATATTAACAAAATTTTAATATTAAATTAAATTAGCTTAAAGGTGGAATGTAACCCTCTAACACTGCAACCTGCTTAGGTTTATAGTGTATCCTCCATCCCTATGTTAGAGTACACTATCCAAGCCAATCTTTTTAATCAGACCTTACAAGCTTAAAATTGGCTCCCTGGTAAATGTTGCTGCTTTAGGTTTTTCCTTACCCAGCCTTAAAACCGCAGACGGCAAAGAGTTTCACAGTAGTAGTGTTCAGCGGTTTCTTCTTCTTCCTGGCAGAACCCGCATAGGTATTCTTCTGTTAAACCTATTGTTTCCAGGTGTTTATTCAGTCTGGAATGACCTGTTAGTTGACCCACTATAATTTTTACTGCCTGGTTGTAATTCAGAAGGTCTTTCGTAAATTCCTGCGAGTATGCCTTTATGAATTTTTTCGCCTGAAGCTGTTTCTTATTCACCAGTCTTCTTGTCGTGATTTCTCTAGAACATGTTCTATGGCTACAATTTCCGCCTGGAATACTGTAGGGTGTTTGCCGAGACCGATGTTTATTTCACTGGTTTGTCTCCATATATACCTGCTTCGACTCCTTGGTCCGTTTTGGACCCATCTGTATACCATATTAGGTCAGCTTTAACGGGAAGGCCTGCCTTCCAGTCCTTTGTGTCTGGTATAATTGTTTGAAAACCATTTTTTACCCAATAGCTTAGTACCATTGTATCTATCCGAAGGCATCTCACACAGTAGGTTGACTTCTTGGTCTTTCTTGAATCTTCATTGTATGGCCCTTTCCTGTCTTATAATAGGACTTTGGCCTTGTTTGAGACGGTATATTACCGCTTGTACTTCACCCTGTATGAACATGTGAACTGGTGGTAAGGTAAGCAGCACTTCCAGAACTGCAGTAGGGGTCGTTTTCAAGGTCCTCGTAATACATAGATTTAGGTAATATATATATATATATATATATATATATATATATATATATATATATATATATTACCTAATATACTTATTTAATAACGCACTATTATAAGTTTTATGTTAATATGTTGCGCGATTTGCAGATAACTTACTTATGTTTTTGTCTATGGAACACTTGGTGTATTTTATTTGTGGTTATTAGCTCTCTTTGGGCCTCTTCAAGATGTAAATTGGTACTTATTTTCGCAAACTGTATGTAATTGTTTCTTTGTTTTTAAGTGGTAAATAAATATTTATATATATATATATATATATATATATATTTATTTACCACTTAAAAACAAAGAAACAATTACATACAGTTTGCGAAAATAAGAATTACCGAATTTTACATCTTGAAGAGGCCCAAAGAGAGGCTAATAACCACAAATAAAAATACACCAAGTGTTCCATAGACAAAAACATAAGTAAGTTATCTGCAAATCGCGCAACATATTAACATAAAAACATATAATAGTGCGTTATCCTACAGAAAAAAACATATTAACCAATTTAATTTTTTCTGGTAACTTTAAAAGCAAATGAAATAAAGAAGGTTGTTGAAAATTACCAAAATCTGAAATCCTACTTAGCTTTGAGATGGATCATAGTTGCTATAAACTATTTTTACCATAGCTACTTTTATAAAAATAAAGCGATCCGATTAGATTTTTAATATTTTTAATGATTTTTAAGACACTTTGTAAGACCATCGAAAACAGAACTGTAGTAAAATTAAACATGGTAAATTTAAACTTAAATGCTTATGTAATAACAGCATTTTATTATTTCTTTAAAAACAACCGACCTTGAGTTGATTAGTAGGGGCGACCGTGTTCACGAGATTTAATCGCTGCTAGATATATCGACAAGCTTTCAACAATTCATGTGCTACCTTACATCGACTACATTGGAGACGAATTTACCTTTATACATTACAATGCAAGGCTGCAGGCACAAGAATCGTGCCAGATAACATTGCCGAAGTCGGTTTTCGGGTTATGGAGTGGCCAGCAAACACTTCTGACCTAAATCCAATTAAAAATTTATGGAATGAGCTAAAACAAAGAATTCGAGCTACACTTTACACCCTAACCCCGATTCCAAGAGCTTTTTGTTGCAGTAGAAGAAGAGTGGCGTAACATCCCACAAGAAACAAAAACAAACTTGATTAGATCTATGCCTAATCGTATGAGAGATGTTATTGAGGCAAGATGTCATATATATTATATTTAAACAGAATATGTGATAAACTTATAAATAATACCAATACCAAATAATCCGTATTAAAAAGTAATATATCTCATGTTTTATGGAAAAAATAATTTATTAATAAGTTCACAAAAAGCTTTTTAAAATGACCTTAATAAAAATAATTTTACGAACTAAATTTTAGCGTTACTGAAACCTGTATTATTATAAAACTTACTACAAAAAAACTTTTTAAATATTCTTCCCTATTCCCAGTTTTTAAGTTGTATGGTTTAAAACTTTATTTTTGTATGTTGCCTTATACGCTAGACACGATAAATCAAACTTGAATTGAGCCGGTGAACAAATGAATTCGGCCACTAAGCTTTCTTTTCTAAATTTAACGACCCATGATTTTTAAAACTTTAACCGTTTGTTAAGTATTTTTTGTCCCTTAAAAGATTTTTTTACCTAAACCTATATATATATATATATATATATATACATATATATATATATATATATATATATATATATATATATATATATATATATATATATATATATTTATATATATATATATATATATATATATATATATATATATATATATATATATATATATATATATATATATATATATATATATATATATATATATATATATATATATATATATATATATATATATATATATATATACAGAGTGATACAGAATGATGTTAAGAAAATTTAAGAGCATATTTAACACCAATATATAAACAAAGTCCAACCTGTGTCCGTAAATTTTAATTCTCAAGATACAGGGTGTTAAACTATTTAAAAAACTAAAAAGAAAATGAAAAACCCTTTTTTAGTAAACATTGATAAAATGAATATAAACCTTACTTAAAAAGGTATTCATTGTTGTTGTTACATACTTGCTAATACAAAATTATAAACCCGTATTTTTATAAAAACAGTTTTCACAATGATTCTTTAATGGTCTAAAAATATGCAATTAAGTTGAATTAAATTTTTTTTCTTTAACTAAACAAGAAAAAAAAATAGGAAACATAAAAGCTGCACTTTTATTTGCTTAATCTAAAGAAAGCACACACATTTGCACAGTCAGTAGCGTACCCTTTTCTTCCTGAAAATATGTTTTTGTTGTCTCCCAAGACGCTTCTGGAAATTAAATGTATTTAGGTAAGTAATAAATTACTCGCTTAATGCCATAAATAACATTGGCAAAATAAATCAAAATTGGGGCCAGTATGGGCAGGGACATGGTAAGAGATACAAAGTGGATTAAAATGGGAAAAAAATTAAGGTTTTATGTGCATAATAATATGCTCTTTATAAAGTTTTTAAATTCATAGTTTTTTTGGAGAAATCCAAAAACAACCTAAAAATTAAATATTTGTTTTAATTACTTTTGGTCCTATATAAAAATAAATTGCATTTTTGCATTGCTACTTTTTCTGCTCTATCCAATGGTGGTATTTTATTTTCACTGCGACGTTTCGTTTTCGTAGGACCATCATCAACTTTAATTTTTTAATATCAAAATTTAAAAGCCATGAGACTGTAATCTTTCATACGCGTTTGCTTAAATTATTTTCAATGCAAAACTTTTTGTCAGGTGTAGGGTGTTCGTACGTCTCATGTGTAACGAAACTTATAGTTAGTGACATTGACTTATGGACATTTGACCGAACAATTATTCAAAAACTCTTCTTTACTTTAAACAGGTAATCACCTCTTAAATTATTTCGCATTTGATTAGAAAGACCCTGCATATTTTATCACATTGAGAGAATATTTATAAGCAGATTATAGCTTTCCTTTTACATCAAATCTTAGCTTATTTTAAGTCGACTACTTAGATGATGGTTTCTTTTTAAAATAGAAGCTTAGCTAAGAATGATACCGCCCTCCTTGCCGCGGCTAAGCATGCCAGATATCTTACTTAAAAGAAGATTTTTGTTACGGTATTGAAAGTCACGCACGTCAGACATATTCCTGTCCATTTCGAGGTTAGAAATACTTTAAAGGGTGTTCGTTTTTAGACTTAGTATTTACTCTTTTTTTTCTATGGTTATAAGAGATGTTGAGAATTTGGTTGAGTATAGAATTATATTAAAAATGATTCCTTTTACACCTTTTCTATTTGTTAGCTCAGCTAAGAGTTTTGCTTTGCTGAGCTGAGATAAGTTACAAAAGGAAAGTAACTAATGTATATTAGTTTAGAGTTAATTGCATTTTTACCCATAATAATATTTCTTTAAAGACAATAAATAATACTATAATAACGGTATGATATTACATAATATTGTTTTATAAATAAGGTACTTTGTTAAAAAATTTAGAATTAGGTTTTTAAAATAACTTTATTAAAAAAAACTTTACGAACTAGCGTAACTGCATTATTTGAAGCTTTTTTGTTGCTCGTATTACTTTAAGAGCTTTACCAAGAATACTTTTTAATATTCTCCCTTATTCTTATTTCCAAAGTTCTTAAGTTTAAAGCTTTATTGTTTATACAGCGTGTTTTCTAATTGCGGTAATAAAATTTAATGGCGTATTCCTAAGCCACTTTTATGAAAAAAAAGAAGACATGGGTCCTCAAGTATTTCGATCTCAAGATACAGGGTGTTAAATTTTTAAAAACCTAAAAAATTCTAAAACACATTTTTTTAAAGTAAAATTTGGTAGATAGATATAAATGGTATTTTATTAAGTATTTGTTGTTGTTGTTGTTGTTACATAATTGCCAAAAGAAAGTTGTAACACTTAAATTTTAAATAAAGTGTCTTGTATGGTCTAGAAATATGCAGTTTACCGGATTTGTTTTTCTGGAAAACTAGGCAAGCTTCGTTAAAATATTACAAAACAAAAAAGTTGTACTTTTAGGAGTTTTTCTTAAAAATATAAGTTGCAAAAAGTCAGTAGCGTATTTTTTTTGTTAATATTATTAGCTGAGATGCGTCTCACGCCTCCACTGGTCTAACTTATTAAAATTAATTTAGGGCTAAATTAACTTTCAATTTCAATTAATACCACAGGCAAAATTTATTAAAATATTAATAAGGCATATTGGATTTACCATTAAAAACCCGATTTTCTTTTTTCAGTTTAACACCCCGTACCTTATAAACAAAGCATTTTCGGACCTATGTTTATATAAAAAATCATATAATTGGCTCAAGAAAACGCCCTTTAATTTTACTTACCTCAATTAGAGAGCACCCTGTATATTGATGTTACCTAATAAGCTTTACATTTTGAATCAAAGTTAAAATAAATCAAAAATAAACTTATTTATATGTGTCATCGGCCCTATAGCGTATTTCCCTTTCAGTGCTCATTTCAAGACCGCGACGTCCTGAAATACGAAAAGTATCACGTTAGCTTCCAAATACGTGTCGTTTTCAGGAGACTTGGTCTTCAAAAGTGCACTGATTTGTAGCTAAACACGCTAAGTTAAACATCAACACAAATCCGTGTTTAAATCCGTACACTTCTTACTACCTTTCAGCTCACCGTCATATTTTATCAGTTTTTATATATAATGCTTTATAGCTTAATTTTTTTATAAAATTCTACGGTGAAGTGATATTAAAAAATAATTCTCTGTTCCATTAAAATTTACCCTTTTTCAGGACATTTTACCTACTAAATACAATATAGTTTTACTAAAATATAGAGTAAACATTATTTAATTATTAAAAATTTCACTTTTATTTATAAATTGTGACACATATTTTGCTCACACTGTAGCTTCTTCAGAAGTGTAAATTAAACTTGTTAAATTTACACATCTGAAGAACTAAAGTGTAAGTGAAACATGGAACACAAGTTGTAAATAAAGTAAAATTTTTAATAATTCATTGTTGTTTTATTTATATAAAATTATTAATAATGGAATGACAATAAGTAACTATCAAATCAATTAAAATATAGAGAGTAATTTTCATAATGTTGACGTAAGAAAGAACCCAAATAACCATAGTAAAATTTAAAAAAAGTTAATAATAAAAATAAGAATACACCTTAAATCATATACACTTTTCCCCTAAAATTAACACTATTGGCTCTTGTATTTATATTAAGTTAAAAAATAAAAAAAAACAGTTTGGGAATAATGCAAAAAGAAATAAGATTCTTTAACTGTCTGCCCTCTGTTAGAGATTTACAATAGTTATAAGGAAAAAATATATTAATTTTATTTTTTACAATAAATCAAGGTAAATAGCAAATATAGTTTAAAAACTAAAAGACGCTTTCATATTGTGACGTTAAATTTTTAAATACATACATAGGGGCTACTTTACGTCACTGGGCAAATGTACCATATGGAACTATCTTCTTGGGACCATGAGACCGGTGGACCATCACAACTAACTTTGCATTTTTTAAAAACCAACTTAACTTATTTGACTAACTAAATTTAGTACGGGCCTACCCACTAGGGATAGCCCGTACGGGGGCTTAACTAAAACTTTAACTTTTTTTCTGAACTTCACTGTTACTACCTTATTCTTATCTGATAAAAATCCCTTTTAATTTCTTTCTCTCTTCTTTAAATATCAAATTTTTCAGTATTTGTTTTGCATTTCTACGCTACCCAGTTTGTTTAAGGTTTTCATTTTATTATTACAAGGGTAACCTAGAAAATTGTTTGATTTATACTTTTTAAACCTTGACACCTCACGTATATTTTTATGTACCAAATTTCCCAATGTTAAGTAACCCCATTAAAATTTAAATTTCCCAAAAATGTATATTTTTAAAATTCCCAAAATGTATACTTTTTATACTAGGTGTTCACATAATCATACCAAACTAAAAAGTATTATATATATATTATATATATATATATATATATATATATATATATATATATATATATATATATATATATATATATATATAAACAAAAACCAAAAACACGCTTATAAAGCACATTGAACTAAAAAGCCCAAAATAATTTTTAGAATAATCTTAAGACAATAATAAACGAAAAATGCTATAGTAGGGAAGGTCACGATGCTAACACCGTTTCATCGGTGGGGGAAGTGGCTATAGACTTTTCAATATGTCAAAAAATACTATCATTCTTTGGTTTGTGGAAATCGTTTGGATTGTATCGGATTATATATTTTTTATTATCCCTTAATTATTTTTTTCAAAATAAAAAAGCCACACTCAAAAATGTTAATCTGACGTTTTTCTTTGTAGCCCTCTGTTTCCTTTACGTCACCCTTAAATCGTCAGATTAGTGAAATATACACTATTTGACATGTAATTAACTTACCCTATCTTAATCTGATGCGCTTGACAATTTTTAATGAAAATATTTTTGTTTTTTATGATCGGCCCTGTATACGGGGCTCATATTTGGTGGAGGTACTTAACCGGGTACAAGGCATCCTCTGGTATATAAATCTTCCGCACTGTAATAAATTCCGAAAGCCCCTCTTGGGCTAACCTACCACTAGTATAATATTGTAAAAAGGCTGAGGCGCTTTATGGTATATTTTTTTATGTATCGTGTGCCCGAGGCTTATTTACAATAATACTAGTAATATTTGTTTATTATTGTTTTAAGATTATTTTAAAAAATATTTAAACTTTTTAGATCTATGTGCCTTAGAAGCTTGTTTTTTTATTATTCTTTTCAACTATATTTATTTTTATACTCTGATTTTAAGTGTTACCCTGATTGGCGTATCTAAAAGTTAATGATGATTATCATATGATTTTGGAAGCAAATGTTGCGTTACTTCTTCTTGCTTATTTTAGGATGGCCGGGTCTTGAAATAAGCACGTAAAGGGGAATATGATGCCCTATAGGTTTTCTTTAATTTTTTTTTGAACATCCTGTATATTTTTTAATATTAAAGTTACATTTTTTAAAAGAGTATTCTAATTTAATTAACCTTTTAATACTTTAAATAACTCTTATAATCTTTATTTTTCAGTAACGTGACCTCTTTAAATAGAAGTGTAAGGTTTTAATTAAATCTGAAAATTTAGCAATTTCTGTTAAAACAGGCTGTCGACGGTGCATTTAAAATCTCCATAATACACTTATTACGCTCGCTCGAAGTATCATAATCTCTTTACTTGAGTACCAAACCGTGCGGGTATCTAATTTTAAACACTTCTACTTTATTGTAATTCTATTCTCCTCTAAGCTTTCGTTTAACTTTGGTATATTCTATTTATGATAGAATACGCCTTGTAATATAATACGCTTAAATATCGTTTCTAATATCAATTTCATATTATACGTGCATTAACTAAAACTTAAAGGAGCTTTAAAAATATTAAAAATAATAGGTAAATAAAAAGATAAGGCAAAATTGAAGCACCAAAAGATTAAAAAGCACCATTTTTTTCCAAACAGGATTAGATTTTTTTTTAAATTTAAGTAATGGTTTAAAATGTATTAAAACAAATAAAGCGATCAATATTACCACGTTTTTTTGATCTTTAAAACTTTATTTTATTAAAAACTTATCCAAAAATTATACAAATTATCAATTACACAAAAGTCATGCTTCCACTATTTTTACAAAAGAACAAAATGATATACAATGAAAAACAAAATGATATACTTTTTATTGCACAAACATTTAAATCGTGCACAAAAACGTACAGGGTGGAACATTTTTGTTGACCTTGTATGATATTGCAAAAACTAAAAGAGATAAAAGAAATCTGATTGCACAATCTTTGGCTCGTTTTTAAAAACAAATTCACGGTAAAAGTAAATCATGGCAAACTTCATTAGTTTTGGAGATACATAGTGTTTTATTTTTTAAATTAGTCAATTTGGCATAGCAAGTGTAACGCTTGATTCCAAAAAGTTTTTTGATTTTTCGCAGAATTTATTGGCATACCTATATTTTTTTATTGACTTTTATTTTGAAGTTACATAAAGTTGTTTTTTTTTAATGCAGCACCCTGTAGATTTTATCACTTCTGTAGAGATTCTGAAAAAAGCTTTTTAAAATGCTACATTTCGTATATCCATTTTTTATAGTTTCGAAAATATGGCCATCGTTAGGAGTTTGTTTAAACAAACACCCTGTATTAATAGTGCAAAAATATTTTAAAGAGGTTTGGCAAAATATAACATTTTATATGTCTATCTCTAATAGTTCTGAAAACTTGACCATTCAAACCCAAAAAATAGTAGATATAATTTCCATTACACCTTTCTAAGGCACTAAGATTTAGATGCTCATATTTTTGAAACTATGAGAGAAAGACAAATCAAATGTTATTTTTTTTTGAAGGTCTTTTTAACGATGCTACAAAATACTGAGTGTTTTATTTAACTAATGCTATTTTATTATCAAACTCCTGACGATTGCTATATTTCCGAAGCTATAAAATGTTAAACATATTTATGTTTTTTAAAAATGTCTTTTATTGGTGATAAAATTTACAGGGTGTTTTATTTAAAAAACATCAAACTTTGTGTTATAACTTTAAAATTAAAGGCGATTAAGAAAATATAGGTATGTCTATAAATTTTTCGTTAAAATCTCTAACACTTTACTATTTGCCATTGACATTTTTTTTTGTATTTTAAATAAGCAGCGAGTTATTAGTGCCTGGAAACCAACAAAATTTAAAAACACTCCGTATCTTCAAAAAAAATTGACTTAGCCATAATTTACTTTTACCACTAAATTTGTTTTAAAAATCGAAATTAAAATTGTGCAATTAGAATTATTTTAACCATTAAGTTTTCGCTATATCCTGCAATGTCAGGGAAAAGGCGCTACCCTGTACATGTTGCCCATCTTTGTGACATTTAATTTGGGAATAAAATGTTATTTAGTTTTACCTTTGCCAGTTTTACTTTTGGTTTAAAATTTTTTGGCAGAATTTAAATAAATGTGGCAATTGTTTTAAAATAAAACAAAAATTATTTAACTTAAAATGATAAATGATAATAATTTTTAAATAGTTTGCATTTTCCGTTATATCGGCCTTATTAAATTTATAATAAATATTTTATATACCGTTTAAAACATTGTGCAGATTTGTTGTTAGAAAGTAAATATATCGAAAAATAACCCCTAGCAGATATAAAGAGCAATTTTAAGCCATACATACTGACGATGACGCTACAAAAAGCTTAACATTTTTATATCTTTTGCTATTTGGATTTAACTTTTTTACTTTTTCAGTGTATGCCATATTAAAATAACAGCAATAAAATCTTTACCATTTGTCTTTTTGCAGAAAAGGTTAAGTAGGTCATAAGACCACTTTAAAGGTATGTGCAGCGATGCTAAGCTAATGAAAAGCTTATTTTTTTTTTTATAAATTCTATTATTAGCTTATTTAAGGTATGAATTTTAATACATTCTTGCATCCGACAGACCAATTTTTAACGTATAATAAATTTTGCGCTTATATTAGAAGTATAGAAAATATTAACAATTTTTTAACCATTTGAGCAGCTGAGGATACCTAATATTTACCTAAATAATGTAACCTACACGTAAGTAACATATACACGTTCAGCCAAATCAAATGGTTTATAGAAAACTAAAGCAGAAACAAAGCGGGACCGATGCGACATGATTTTTACATCCCAATAATCTTTGTCCAATCTCTATCCGTTAGAGTTCTACACTCGTTAGACCATCTTCTTTCCACGCATTTTCTATAAACCTTTTGAATTGGCTAAACGTGTATATGAAACTTAATATAACCTGCTTTGTAATTGATAAAAGCTTATATTTATTTGGCCACATTTAAGCCAAAAATATATTTATTTGGTCTAAACTTCACTTAAAGTAATTACTAAGTTTGTTTTATTGTCATCATTAATTAAAGATGTAACCAATAGGTAATAAAATAAACTTTTTTTTACTTTTTATTTAACTTTAATAAAAATAACAAATGTAGGAATAGGAACAAAATTTCGTACTTATTAAAAAGTAATTTATTACCATTTTTGTTTGCTAAAGATTATCATTGGCTTAAAAACAGTTTAAATGAAATTGTGCTTTTATTTTTATTTAAACTATAATTTACTAGCAAAAAGGTAAATAAGTTATTAGTAAATATGGCATGTGTCAGTCATGTATAACAAATGTGGCATACATAATAGCATAGGTGATATAGATACTATTTACATTTATATAAATCACTTTAACAGCTTAGGAGGATATTTACCTACAAAATATAACCTGTCATATACACAAAACATTATAAACAGGCTTTGTTACTGATGAAACATACCATTTATTTGGCCACAGTTATGCCAAAATTGCACTTAACTTGGTTTCTATTTCAGTTAAAGTTAATATTGAGTTTGTTTTATTCTCAGTGTTCACAATATGCTTAGTTGTGCTTGTCGCATGTATGTCTGCACATCCAAGTGTGGAAAATATAATAATAATCTGTGAAATGCGAATATGCCTTACAAAAGGCTTAATTGTTGGCACATTTTTGACGTTGCTTAAAGCTGAGATGTTTGTACTTTTGCTGTTATATTATTTATATGTTTTAAACAAAGCAAAATCTGCAACCGTATTTAAGTTACATTGTGTTAAGATTTATTTTAAAACATGTTACTGCATTATTTGATTGTATAAAACAATAGAATAAATTACCATGTTAACTGTCAGAAAAAAATATATATTTAATTTTATTTTAGGTTTAAAAATACTCCTCTATTGGATTAAAGTTATTTACATTTACATATATAGGTGATTTAAAATTAGGATACTTGTAGCAACTTCAAATAAACTCAATAAAACGATCACTACGTTTGTATTGAATAGTTGAAGCTAGCTTCGGTTAAAGCGGCTTTTAAAAGTGGCTTAAAAAAGCGATCTAAACGCGCTTGAAAGTGACTTAAGTCGTTCAAGTCAAGCCTGAAAATAGGTAGGGTTGACTTCACTGAAGCCGATTAGAAACACGATATAAACGATTCAAGCGGGCTTAATAACTGCCTAACTTTAGATGAATGCGTTCTCGAACGTCATCAGTGTCAATTTCATATAAAATTTTGACATTTTTATACGAAATATAAGTGGAAAAACTGGTGAAAAAACTTTAAAACCCGCTCACACTAACAACAGTACACAAAACGGGACAAATTAAAAAGTGAGGTTTGTTTTTCATTTGATGTCTACTGTGAAGTTGGATGCAAAACTGTCGCATCCGTACGACGATGGCCTAAAATGTGGTTGACTTTGATTTTCAATCGACTTTCAAGCCACCGAAATAAACACGTAGACTTGGAAATCGCTTTAAAACCGCTTTGTTTTCAAGCCAGCTTGAACTATTTCTGCGAAGGGGGACAATTTTGCAAAGCATCAGCCTTCTCTAAAAAAAAATACAGTCCACTTAACAGATCCCAATTATTGGTATTTTGTTCGGTTTCCACTACTATATTTTCTTCGCGTATATTATATATACATATCTTATTATCAATAATTATAAATATACTAAATTTTATTATTTTAATTATATTATTTTACTAAATTTGCTTTTTAATTTAAAATAGGAGCTGTTAATTTCGATCTGCCTGGTATAGTCTTTAATATTTAAACATTTATTTGTTCTTTTATGTCTTGGCAACCCACAATACTTTTTCTTCATTTTAATCCGTTGATATATACCATATTTTGCGATCCTTAACCCCAAGTAAATACAAGGATAAGGAAAACTATAAAATCTGACGATTTCAATAAGCCAAAATAACACCAGTATATTTTGACATATTTAATATTTAAAAATCTATAGCCGCTTTTCCCATCGAGATTATATAAAAAAATTCTTCTTGTCATCTAAGATCATCAACCAATAGGTCACTACGACGCTAGAGTAAATTCCCATTTAGCATCGTGGGCTCCCCTACTATAAGTAAGTTTTATGCTACCGAAAATACGTGTTTAGGCACATTTTTTATTTGTGGGATGGTCCGCTGTGGTTCTAAAGAGTTTAAAATATTATTATTGTTTCCAAACAATATTATTTGTTAACAAAGTTTAGTTTTAAACCTATATAATAACATTTTTATTTCACTTATGTAAAAAAAAATAGGAATACTAAAATCTAATATTAAAATATATTATTTATGCAGTGCTACCGTTAATGAAAAATTATGTAAATAAAAAAACATAACATGATAATATAGTATTTTATATTCCAAACTGCTTTTTAGATAAAGAATTTTATAGGCAAAGAATTTTATAGATTTGGTAAAATCATAAAATAAACCGAGGAAGTAAATGTTGCATGAATAGTTTTGCTAGACAAAGTTTTACACAGTTTGCCACAAATAGTGGTATTTATCTCCAATTTTATTTAAATATTTTTATAAATTTATTACTCTCGTTGTTTTTTAAATTTCTTTGTAAAATGTAATTTTTTTAGTACTTAAACTTATTTCTACAGTGAAAATGTTAACTGATCTAGGGCAGGACGCATAATCACGCTTCACGCTTATAAGCCATTTATATTTCTTAAAACATTTTTGGAGTTTTTTGCTATAGCCTACACCGTACTGATAAGAACCAAAATAGCTCAAAACCGGTCTGCGTTTGGTGATTTCAAACTCCGAAGAAAAGCCTTTGGCTAGTGTGAAAATATGCATAGCTTTAACATGACCTTGCCAATTTCACCCTAGCAATTGCAAAACGAAGTTCAAATTTGACGCCACCCGTATACCCAGTATTACATTTTTACCTATTTCTTTGTTTTTTTAGGAGTTTTTATTTTAGCACTAACAGTCTAGTTATTTTATAAATGCGAAGGAAATAAACACATTTATGCAATTTGCACGTGTACCCTGAAATAGGCAAGATAGGCAAGGGCGCACTAAGAAAGTTCTTTGGTTTGAAGTAAATATACTTTCTAAATCATAATGTAATTTTTCTTTTCACTACATCTAAGTCGCATTTTAAAAAAATATTAATTTGCTTCCTTCCGATAAATATTTTAAGTAACTTAAAATGATAATATATTATGAAGAACTATTCTGCTTCCTGCAATAATAAAATTCATATTAAGAATACTTTAAAAAAATGAATTTATAATACTTTATTTAATCAATAATAATTTATTATTAATTTATCATCATTTACCAGAATAGCTCTATACATTATATAAAAAGTTTTGAGATTGCGATACCACGCGTTGGTCAATATTTACACTTTACACGTTTGAAATATGAAACTTGGATAGAGTATAGATTATATAGTACTTTTATTCTACATTTATAGACAGCGTGTCTTAAATCTTATCAAAAAGTAAACTTTTTTATTATTAACTTTACGAAAAAAAGTGCCCTATCTTAAAAAGTCTTGCTTAATAAGAATTAAGTTTTCTACAAAAATATTTGTATGTTGGATATACAGGTTGGCTTTAAAAACGGACTGTATTCAAATTAATATAAGACGTAAAAATACTTGCGTTATATAAAATTAAAATAAATAAAAAGTAATTTTAATTTTTTTAAAAATTTGGGTATTAAAACATCTATAAATGACAAGACAAAATAAAAAAAATATTAAGAAAAAAACTAAACAGGGGTATAAGAAAGCAAACATTTTCTTCTGTTGTCAAATCATCTAGAGTGCATATATTAAACATTTTTATAGGACTTTTCTTGCTCGTAACAATAATTTACGTCATCAAGGGTCACCATAAAATATACAGGGTGCCTTATAAAGAATTCCAAAATTTAAATATGCGTAATCGACTCCGAACAGGCAAATACGTCTTTTTTAAAGATTTATGAAAAATTATTGTTATGGTAAATACTTTTTTATTTAAACATATAAAAATGCAGACGGTTAAAAATAAAAATACTTTGCTTTCTGATTTAAAGTAATATTTACAATCCATTATCAATTTGGTAATAATTTTTGATCTGGTACTTAAAGCCAATAATATGTATAAAAATACCAAAAATATGTATGCATAAAAAATGCCAATTTTATTTCCTAAATCCTTTGTGGTATTAATTGCAGGATTATCTTATTTTTTTTCAAACACAAAAATATTTAGATTCTGCAATAATAAACAACTTGTTACTTTAATATATATATATATATATATATATATATATATATACAGGGTGTCCGGGAAAATGTGGGAAATCTCTCGCACACGTATGGAACGGGTGAAAATAACACGACAAGTTCCTATAAAATTTTTCCGTTTAAGCCCCCTGCGGAGATATGATCCCCTAAAGGGGGCAGCTAGAAAACGAGTTTTCGTGAATAACTTTTAAAGCGCTCTGTATAATTTGATAATATTTTAGTACGATGAATACTAGTAAAGACCTCTTAAAATAGTGCCCTTGAAACTTATGTCGCTTCTTTAGTTTGCCAGGGACGGACTAGTTTTCGCACATTATTGATAATATTTTTTACGCCCTGTATGGTGAAGACACAAAAAATATGTTTTTGGGTAGTTTAAACCTTTTGCTAAAAAAGGTACTCTTGTTTGACATCGATAAAATGAGCCGTTTTCAAGTAAAAAATTATTTTAACAATAAGAGTTTATTTTTGTTTAATAATACAATATTTTATTTTCGATGTAATTTGTAATTTTTGATTCAGTATTGAAATCCTCTCGTAGCAGGTCAGGAATTTGTTGCAAATGTTGTTACGGAGATTGCTAAGTACATATCTAGGTACGAAAAAATTACCACCATTCAGAACTTGTCAACTTTCACGTCGGTGACACATTCATTCTTTACTTCGATATTAACTTAACTAATTTTTGAATTTCGTCTTTGAATAAGTAATTGGAAATATGGAATACACGTTTAGTTAATATGCAGACATGCACCTGATGTATGGTCTTGCATCTTGCAATGCTTTGGAAGCCAGCAGGTTATACCACGATAGATATCCTAATCGTATACTTCCCGGTCATAAAACATTTCAACGAATTGACCAACGTCTAAGGGAGAATGGTGGGCGATTCCATTTTAATAAAGGTAATACATTTACTAAATCCCTTCATACTTTTAGGAAATTTTGGGAAAAGAAGTACAGACGCTGGTCGGGGAAAAACAGTACGTACAGCTCAATTAGAGGAAAATATTTTGAATGCTGTAGGTGACACTCCTTCAACAAGCACTCGAAAATTATCAGCGCAATTTAATACGTCGAAGACATGACATGAAATTCTTAAAGAACAGCTTTTGTATCCATATCATCTGCAAAAAGTGCATGAATTGATTCCTGAAGACTTTCCCCGTAGAATGCAGTTTGCAAACTGGTTATTGAATCAGCAACGAAACAATGCAAATTTCATTAACACGATTCTCTTCACGGACGAAGCAGGTTTTAGCAAAAATGGAATCATTAATTTACACAACTCGCATGTATGGGCTGACGAAAATCCAGTTTCAACAAATTAATGTCTGGGCAGGAATCGTTGGCAATTTCTTGATTGGACCATTCGTACTGCCGGCATGAAAAATTACTTGGATTCCTTCAGAACGATTTTCACTATTTAGTAGAACACTTACCACTTGAAACTCGCCGAAACATGTACTACATGCACGATGGGGCACCACCCCATTTCAGCGTTGCTGTGCGGGAGCACCTAAATACAGTCTATCCAAACCGTTGGATAGGTAGAGGAGGACCTATTGCCTGGCCTCCTCGATCTCCCGACTTGACGCCACTCGATTATCACTTGTGGGGACATCTTAAAACTTTGGTGTATTCCACTCCTGTCGAAAGTAGGGAATAACTTCTCCGGAGAATCACGTTTCACTGCGATCAAATAAGGAATAATGTTGGCCTATTGTGGCGGGTACAGCAGTGCTCAATTCGTCGGGCTCGTGAGTGTATCAGACTTCACGGAGGCCATGTTGAACCTTCGTACGAAGTTTTTAATTAAGTAGTTGATGTTTAGTTTTTATTGAATTTAATAAAAATGTGGATGATAAGGGAACTCTTCCTCATATCAATCCCACAAAAATTAGAAAAACAAAGACTTTTTTACTCGAAAACGGCTCATTTTATCGATGTCAAACAAGAGTACCTTTTTTTAGCAAAGGTTTAAACTACCCAAAAACATATTTTTTGTGTCTTCGCCATACAGGGCGTAAAAATATTTTCCATAATGTGCGAAAACTAGTCCGTCCCTGGCAAACTAAAGAAGCGACATAAGTTTCAAGGGCACTATTTTAAGAGGTCGTTACTAGTATGCATCGTACTAAAATATTATCAAATTATACACAGCGCTTTAAAAGTTATTCACGAAAAATCGATTTCTAGCTGCCCCCTTTAGGGGATCATATCTCCGCAGGGGGGCTTAAACGGAAAAATTTTATAGGAACTTGTCGTGTTATTTTCATCTGTTCCATTCCCACATTTTCCCGGACACCCTGTATATATAGCATAAGCATATATATATATATATATATATATATATATATATATATATATATATATATATATATAATTTATTTATCTTTCTTAAACCATAAACCAATAATTATTTATTTATTTTTCTTGGGTATAGGTTTTTTGTTAATAATTAAAACAACTTCATTACATAGCTAACATCTGACGTTTCTCCCAGCGTAGTGACCTTTTTCAAAAATATATATTGCGTTCAGGCAACAACCTACAAACAATTACAAAAATTACTATTTTTTTATCACAAATTAAAATAATACATAACAACACATTTAAAAAAACTTTACATAACACTAATTTTACAGAAACGCACCTCGAAAAAGATTGTTATAGGCTCACATCTTATTTTGATTTAATAAAAATAAAAGAGTATCTATTGTAGGAATTCTTTTTTTTATATTTAAGGAAGCAAGAAGGTTGTTATTTTTATGTTATCTTTTATCATTAAAATAAAAAAGAAATTGTTTTGGTTGAATTTATTTACTATATTATTATACAGATAGAAATATTTTGTTGAAATATTATACAGTTTGTCGTGGTTTTAACCTGGATAAAAGTTGTTTTTAATAAATTAGATTGTGGTAGATTTGGCTTAGATTTCTCAGATCTTGTTTGTCATTGACAGCTTGCTGTTCTTTCTTTATATAAATCATTTCTTTAACTAAAAGTTTCTGATAGTTTTGGTCCTGGGTAAGTATGCTGGTGTTTGCAAAGTCAAACTCATGTTTTAAATTGGACTCATGCTTATGCAAAGCTGTAGACGCGTTTTTTGTATATTTATGATCATTTATCCTATTTTCTAAGTACTGTGTGGTCATGCCGATGTATTTTTTGGGCAGTTTAGGCATGGTATTGAATAAATTAAGTTTGACTTCTTTTTGGTGGGTACTTTGCTTTTTAAAGGAGTGTACAAATTTGCTAAGCGATTTTGTGCCTTATGACATACAACTATATCGTGTTTTTTAAGAATGTATTTAATTTTTTTCAGAGAGGTTTTGGGTATAAGGCATAGGAATGTAATTTTTTGAATTATCTGTGTTTTTAGGGTCTTCCTGAGCTTTATTATGATTGTAGAATTTAAAGGTACGTTGCTTGATAATTCGGTTAATATGTTTTTCTGAAAAATTGTTTTCTTTTAAGGTTGCTCTTACTTTATTAAGTGATTCTACCCGGTATTCTGGTGATGTAAGAGATATTGCCCTATCAGTTAAACCAATTATAACACTATTTTTTGTGAACTAGGATGGTGTGAATTGTAGTTTAAATAACGACTGTATATATATATATATATACCGGGTGCGAGATCACTTTCCGGCTGCCATTTTTTTATTTCTTTATCGATACTGACGAAATTTGGTAGGGTTGTTAGACTAACGAAATGTTATTAACACGCTTTTATTAACTTGGGTTGTCACTATCTATCTATGTAACGGAATCTTTGAGCCTAATTTTAACCAACTTCCAGCTATTCGATTTCTTTGAAACATTGCACACGTATTAAGGACCCATGACAATGCAATAATCTGCAAACAGTATCCCATTATCCTGGTTTGGATCGCCAGGAAAAAAATTCCATTATATTATAAAAACAACACCTGTGTTGCCATCTTTTAGCAACATCCCAAACTTTAGCTACTCTTGACAAAATGGCGAAGGAATTTTTTAGTGAATAAACTGGAGCATTTTTACATACATACATACATTAATGCATATCGAACTAAAAATGAAAAGTAAATAATAGTTTAAAAAAACTAAAAACACGCTTTTATATGCAACCGAACTAAAAATTAGAAAATAATTTTTCATTAAAAAAATATTGTCACTTCATAGTAAAAAGCGTGGGGTGCTTAATATATTAAATGTTATAATTATTATATTTGCCAATATCTATGAGGGAAAAGTTATGAAAAAATAGTAAAATGCACCCCACGCTTTTTACTATGAAGTGACAATATTTTTTTTAATGAAAAATTATTTTCTAATTTTTAGTTCGGTTGCATATAAAAGCGTGTTTTTTAGTTTTTAAAAACTATTATTTATTTTTAGGTATATATGATAGGTTATTGCGACTTCCGGAAATGAGTGGAACTTTTGATTTTTAAATGGTACACCCTATATATTTTTTGTTTTTCGGATTCTCCAGATCATTTTTAGTCGGAATACAATATTTTTAAAACACATTTTGGTCAAATTTAATTTTTAAATTAAATTTCTATTTTACATTTAGAGTGTTATGATCATTCTAAAATCACTCTTCATACTTTACTTACTTTAGGAAAAATACGAAAGCTTTTTTTACTAAAGGGCTCTGAACTTTACTATTTTACTTTTTACCTAGCTAAAACCAAAAATAGGACCATATTACTTTCATAATATTTTTAAATGCAGTATTTTAAAGCGAATTCAACGATGTAAAACACTAGGATACTTTACTTCATTAAAAAAAAACAACATTTAATATGTTGGTAAATGATCTTTTGATACTAAAACGGCGTACTTCACAATTTATCGTAGTTGCCATAAAAACAGAAACTAATAGTATTTGTTGTAAAAACAATTGCATGTGTTCACTTTAAAGTTTAAAAAATAAAAACATAATTTTGTGTTGTTGTATCTCCTACGATGACCTAAAATTATTTTAATATTGAAGGAAATACATACATGCAAACCAATGTTTTTATGTTGTAAACTTTTAACGCACACAAGCAATTGTTTTTACAACCTATTTTATTAGTTTTTGTTTTCATGGCAACTACGATAAATTGTAAAGTACGCCATTTAGTATCAAAAGATCATTTATCTACAAGATAAATGTTGTTTTTTAAAAGAAAATGAAGGAAAGTGACTTAGTGTTTTACATCGTTGGATTCGCTTTAAAATACTGAATTTAGAAATATTATGAAATTGGTCCTATTTTGGTTTTTTAGCTATGGTAAAACGTAAAATCGATTTTGTATTTTTCTAAAAAGTAATTTAAGTATGAGGAGTGATTTTAAAATTATAATTGCACACTAGATGACCAAAATTTGTTTTAAAAATATTGTATTTCTACTGAATGTTTTAATAAGATATGCCCAAAGCCGCGTGAACATTGGTATAGTAAATGGGTTAGTTGCATGTACCAGTAACTTGTAAAATAACAACTTACCCAATGTAAACAGATTAGGTAATTACTTGTACCAGTAGCGAGTACAGGAAGGTAAATAGCTAGCCGATCTATTTACTTACCTACTGGACTTCCCCTTCTACCGAAATCGGTAATGTCCACTCCATGTCCAACTTTAGCAACTAGCCCTGTGTAGACACGCCCGGCAAGTTAAATGGATAAATGCCATGCAACTATAACAGTGGTGTCGTTTAATATATGATATTATTTAAATAATAATAAAGGGAAAACTGTTTTAAGTTTAACTTTTATGACTTTGAAAGTCAAAGAGTAAATCAAATGGGATAAGTAGTTATTAAAAGTTTAGTATAAGGGAAAAAGAATTTACTATTGCTGATGCCAGACAGAAAATTAGAAGTTTAAGAAATATAGTCATAGACCTACAAAAATAGAGATCAAATAAATGTGGAAATTGATGCGAATGACTTGACTCT